>DWQK01004837.1:0-10061 GCA_018231225.1 Noctuana stator | reverse complement strand
CCGCGCGTAGATTACGTACTCTCATGTAGGGGTGGCTCCTCGCTGGACTGGACGGAAATGGAATCCCGCTCCGATGCCTCCGACGCGGTAGAAAGCGGACGTTCGCTGCCACCGGAAGCGCGTCTCGAACGATCGTCTTGTAAAACGACTTCTTTCAGGGGTCGTACTGTATTTGTATGCTCAACGGTGGTCGGACGTGATTTGAGCGTTCGATGTCTGCTATCGGTTGCTGACCGACTGTGCAGTGCCGCTATGGTTGCCGCAACAACAGTGCCCCCGCGGCCGACCTCACGCATGTTTTGATTCAAAATGAGCCGGCGTTTAGACGAATACGGTTAACGTCCGCGCCCGGAAATAGATCTCTGTCAGTTCGTACATGCGCTTGATGCATTCTGAATGAGCGTTAAACCAAAACAAACGTTATAGGTCCACCATAACAACCATATTGTAACAAACTGTCGTAAATAAAAAACGTAAAAAAACTCTAGGTATTAGCACTGCATCTCGTAAGCGTAACACACGAAACAAAATGTGAATACAACAATGCGTAAGCGCGATACGTAGCGTGTACGTCGCGTTGCACACTAGCTAGATACTTGCGAGTTGCGCACTCACCGGCGGCGGCATCCAGTTGACGCCCTCGTAGAGGGAGCGGCGCCTCCACTCATTATTTTCATCGTCACCTCCATTAAAACTATCAAGGCAGTGCACCGTTTTACAGGAGAAATCCCAGTAAAAATCGACGTATTCTTGTTTTGCATCAAAGTTTTCACAAATTACATCAGGGTTGTATGGCAGCTGTCGAGGATAATATACGGGTGCGCTTGGTTTTTCTTTAACAAATTCATGGAGTCTTCTACTCTTCAAACACTCCATTTTTTTTCTTTTTCTGTTTGCATATAATAAGAAATACAGACTTTACCGAATGTTTAAGAAACCAAATTTTAAATAGATCGGTAATAAAAAATACTTCTATATGATTAAATTGACAATACAGTATTTCAGAATGTTTTCATTTTAACATCCAATAAGTAGGTAGATATCTACTCGTATAATATTATACGCAGCGCATCGCGCCATATTCATTGGGTGTCGTAAGCATTGTTCAACATTCTTACAGCAGATCTCCGAGATGAAACTCCCCCTGTCACAGAAATAGAACGACAGCTGTCTCAGTAGAATATCCGATAAAAACGCGACTTTAAAAGCAGCGGATATCCTAAAATAAAACTTATGCTATTATTCCTTATTGTGCGAGCGTATTATGTTACTGATTTTTTGTTGAATCGGATCGTATCTAACTCACCAAAGCAGATGGAATCATGCTGTCCATCTTATCTGATGTATCAGATTTATTAATGCTACTCATTAAAACAAATAGTATGTAGGCAGATTACCTAGTAGGTAATTTCTAACAATTTCCCTTTGCATAATAATATGGAATATACCTATACATAATGTTGCAGCGATAATGATTAATCAGACATTATTTATAATATCTAGCCAATACAAGGTCTTTGACAATTGTAAGGAAATAAGATAAAAAAAAATAAGCTACCCTAGAAGCAAAATGGAAAGTGAAACGACATGTTTTAAGTATAAAATAATATGTAGATATAATATGCAGATAAAATCATATTTAATCATCTTAAAGACAATGCAAGCAAGCTTAGGTAATTAATTTTTATTGATAATGAAAACAAAATAATGTATATTCTTCAACATTCGATTCCGTTTACTTAAACTGACTAAGTTTACTGCGCCTATTCATTTTTATATGAAACTAATGGTAATACATAGTATGTCACATTGTCATAGTATGTCGGCACATCTAGCCATGTTCCACAAGGATTTTATTAAGTAGATAAATCTATTTCAATGTAATTAAATAATATTATGGCATTCCAATTTTTCCGGTTACAAAATTTACTTTACTAAACAATCTTCTATTGAAAGCAATTTACTTAGTCAATTTATCATTAAATTGAATCAAGCTTCTCTTAAGGAGTCTCGAATTGAAAATGACTCCCCCACAAATAAATTGGAGCGAGCATATCGATTTAATGGTAGGCTTTGATAGAAAATTTATTAATTTTGGATACTATGCTCTCCTAGTCTTTCTTGCTTTATGTTTTTGCAAATATCGTAACTTGATTTTATGAATAAGTAATTTATATTACAACGTAAAGTATTTACATTAAAAATTTAGATGAGTAAATGACGGAAAATTTTTGTAGCACGTCTCATAAAAAATATAAAGAACAAGAAACATAACATACAAGTAACCTAGACTGAACATGACATAGACTTTTGCTAATTTTTATTTTTCTTATTTTTTCCTATGCTCTTGCAAGAGCTAATAAAGAAAAATATATACTGCTTATATAAGGAGTATACATATTATATACGTGTCTGTTGAATGTTTGATTACCTACCTTAGTGCAATAGGCAGTTGCCGAATTTGCGGTCGGATGGCCGTGATTAATTTGTACGAAGATATTATTTATTGTTTTTTTTTTAGAATATAAAGTTACACATATTTTAACATGCAGATAACACGCTCACACAAAATATAAAATCACTAACAGTTTTGATAGTTTTCCATACACATAATATCCCCACACTACGAACCTATCGACTAATTGTTGCCAACTGGTGCTAAAAATCGTCGCATGAGATGTATATCCGCTCCCACGGGAAAAATAGACCAACGTAAAAATATCCTCTATTTTTTGATAAAATAAGTTAAAACTCAATTCAATTAAACGCCAACTGACTAGGTCCGTTTGAGGAGAAACAAAGAAAGTTTTCATAATGTGGTTTAACAAAGTGTTTTAACATGATAAAAACTAATATTTTTTGCTATTATCCCAATCACAACACTATAAGTACTATAACAGTACTACCGACCGACATCCATGCAATCCAGTAGACGGCAAAATTGACTCTTTGGGGCGGTCGCTATAAATACAGTATGTACACAACACGCTTACGATAATAATACGCTATGATATTAAGAAGAGAAGTCGACGTAGTGTAAACAAAATAAAGTTATCTAGAGCAACATGTACCTACTGAATAAAATCGACGGCCTAAATAAGTTTCTCTCGCACAGGAAAAAACGAAAAAACGGAACAAGTATTTTTCACTTCAACTTTTTTGTTCCAACGTAACGCAAAAAGAGTAAACATCTCCACATCATCGGGTCAGTTGAAATATTATGCTTAACTCTTACACTTCATGTTAAAAAGTTTTGAGATGATAAATATTGTGTAAGCTGTGTTGCAAAGCAAGCATATCGGTCTTAACTTAGGAGTTTCTACATAATCAAATAAAATTATTTCTAACATGATAATTCAAGATAAAAATACCACAGGCTGGCCTAGTTTGGACATCAGTCTTTCTTTCTTAGGACTGTCTTTGTATAGAATTATTGATATTATTTATTGACATAGATTCATTAAAATTTTGTTATTAGTCCGGTTAATCTAGACCTAAAAATAAGAGCGAAGGTACATAAATTCACATCAAGTCGAATATCAGTAAAGTTGTTAAAAATATGATTAAAAATAAAATTTGAAAGTTTTCCATATTTCCCCTATATGGAAAATTTTTTGTTCAAGATCAAAGGTCAAAAAATGAGTTTTTTCGCGATTTCAGCGAAACGGTAAGTTTTATCATAAAAATATCTCCGACAAAAATTGTTAAAATTATCTAGGGTTACTGTTGTATTTAAGTTCGAGAGAAGTAAATAAAGTGAATACTTTTATACGTTTTTAGTTATTAAAGCGAACTTTAAAAAATCTTATTTAATTGTGTGAACTATCAACATGCACACAGCATGGTACATGTCATGCGTGTGTATACATAATCTTGTTTATTTAAAAAAAATTATGAGTCAGCGTGAAGCAGAATCCTGTGCCTATAATATACCTATGTAGGTACGTATGTATATTCAGGATAAGGTAATAATGAGAGGCTTGACGCTGACGCGCCTGAACCACTCTGAATTTTAAATTACTCTTTGCACAAACATATTTGCAGCGTCAGCCAGTAAACAGTGTCGCACCGCCCACACCGTGTCAAGCGTGTCTATTACAATTTAGTACGATGTTACGGGCGACACAACACAACACAACCGACATGCATTATTATTTAAATACGGATAAGTCAATGTATTTTGATCACAATCAATAAATTCAATATAAGAGTGGAAATGGGGAGGTTCACAAAATTACAGAAAGCGTGTATTGTAGAGTATAGTAAGCAGAAAGTGTATGTGTGTAGCTAATTCCATTGAAATTGGAATGCTTTAGCAATCCTGAAGATGCGAATAGTAATTGTTTGAAAAGTAAAATTTAATTCTAAAATAAAAAAAAGAGTTAAATAAGTTGGTTTATTTGCCAGTTTGCATGGTTTCATTTTAATGGACTGTGTGCAAACGTAGATATAACAATCATAATATAATCTACATAATAATATATTTGATAAAACATAGCATATAAAATTGTTATAGTACCTACCTAACGGCACCGTATCGATTTTAATATTACTGGTTTATTAATGCTACAATTTTATACGCTTAATTACACATAATGTATGAGTACGAGTAAGTCTGTTAATGTAGTTGTTTTTTTTATATTTCAGTGAGTGGAATGGTTTAGACTTAGTTAAGATTCACAATTGGCCCTTGAAGGCGCCACCTATAGCACATAAAGCTCCGGTTTATTTTGGCTTCTATTAGAAGTGGCATCATCAGGGACAAGCGTGAAAGTAGGCTCTGCTTCCGGCGCCTGCCATCCGTTTCCGTTTTCAAGAGCCTTCGCGAAACATCACCCACTCGCTTATTTCCCTTACAATAATAATCGTTTGAATATATACTTGGGTATTTAAATTATTGAAATTATAATATGTTTATTATTAAAAATCTTCTTAAATAACAGCTATAAGTAAAATATTGTTTGTTTGTGTTATCTTAGAACTCCAATATTTTCTATTTATTGATCGAAGATTTGAAAATTCTTTTTTTTCTTCGGAATAACCTGTAACCTACCTTATCCAGTTTGATTCTAAAAAAAATTATGTTGATCTGACACTAGAGATCTGAGATACAGCTAAATAGAAAACTTTTTAAAAATTAACTTTACTCATTAAATATTAAAATATTAAAATAAATATTAATATTAATCATTTAAATATTTTTGTTATTTAATATGTTTATTTAGATGTAAGTTATTTTGTGTTTCGTTGAATTAAATAAGAGGAAAACTTTACTCATTTGACGTTGTACCTAAATTATTATATTAATATTATTCTCCGACCTCAATACATGAATCCATTCATTGCCTCCACTAAAGTTCACTCATGCGTGTAGGCGTGTTATTGCTAAATGAATTTCAAAGGCGCTCTCAAATTAAAATGGCAGCATTATCACAGATATTATTATACATGTAGTACTTATGTTAGGTACTTCACTAATGCCAAATTCAAATCGTTATAACAAAGTTGTAAGTACACGATTTGTAGTTTGTGACTTCCGTGGCCGGAGCGTCTTAAGTATCTACCTCATAGTAAGCTCGAACAGAAACTTACATAGTTGACAGCAGGCGCTTGCCGCCAGCCGCTCGAGGACTTAGATGTAGCGCTGTTAATTACACAAGCTCTCTAGCTTCGTAAACCAGGACACAGAAAGAACCGGCTACCAGCAAATTGGAAAAAAAGTACTGAATACGCCGTTGATTTTTTCCCGCAGTCGAATTCTACAGTCTGACAATTTTGAGCAACTGAGAATGAGAGTAGGAAATAAAAATACACAAATACAGCAGAAAACTGCTATTGTCGGTGTTGTACTGTACAAACAATTATAAGTATATCTTATAGAGACGTAGCGACGAAAAAATCCACCCTTTAATAGCTATTACAAAAAGTTTTTAAATTACATTTATAACTTTTTGATAACAGTTTTTAAAAGTAACGTTCATGCTGAGAACATAGAAAATTAAATACATTAAATAAAACTGCAATGGGTACACAACATAATTTGTTGTCATTGTTGTCAACCAGTCACTGAAATCGGTACAATTACGACCCATAGGCGACCCCTCGTATTGATAAATTATCAATAGATCGGTAATTGCATCAGTGAAACTGGGTTGGAAAGCTCAGGGAATTTCTAATTAGCACTAATGGAACGTGCGATCACCTGAAACTAGTTACGGCTCATGTGGAAGTATGCAGCGCCTCGATTAAAATTTTTCGATTAGCGTTGGTGACGGTGGCTTATTCAGTGCGTATGCCGGTGACTCGTTGAAGTTAACCAAAAATATATCATAATATCCTAAATATTTGTGATCATGTCCTCGAAAACAGGAAGACTCAAGTCATTGATCACTGATGATGAAAAATTTAAACTTTGAAAAAAAAAAAGTTTTATACGAACAAACTATTTACCCAATCCAATAAATCTATTTAAATGTGTATGATGTTGACGAGATAGAAATGCTTTAGTAATTAATATTAATAGCTAGCTGTCCTACAGGTTTATCAGTCAATCCCTTATAACCATACCAAAATATTGTTAGAAATAGTAAAGAATTCAATTAATTACGATTTACAAAAAAAATTTCTAGTGCTATTATTTTACGACAGTTAAGCGATCTTTAGATATAATACTTAATTTTATTAGGATAAGTAACACAGAAAATAAATATAAGAGATATAGGTATGACAGATATCGCAGCTTGTAAAATATCTTCTGCTACATGTTAGTGTAGAAGCATCCGTTCAGTTACCGTTTTACCGGAAGGCAACCCTGCTATGAATGGTTAAGGGGTGCAAAAGGGAACATTCATCCTGGCATCAATGTTGGTCAGTAAACAAGGGCCTTCTATCCTGTCTTTATGTCACCCGGTACCCCAGTGCAGATGCATTCCCTACAATTTTACACGAACGATGTTATCGACATTTACGATTTGTTAGTTTGCAAGTGCACTTATGAAAGTTATGATCAATGCCTTACACTCGTAGCCTCACACACCTAAACAAAAATCTTAATTCATCATTTAATTACCATAATATCGAAACGCCTCTACGTTTCGGAAGAAAGTATCTAAATTAACAAATATGCGATCACTCTTATTTGATTGGTCTTTTTGTTGATAATTGCAGTCAAGTCTTTAAGTAAAACGGACAAAGACGAATGAATCTTCTAATTAGCGAGCCCTAAGCTTGCCGAAACATAATGATGAAACATTTTCTGTTTTAACAATAAATCGTGTTTAGTTAGCTTTCCATTTTGACCTACAACGTTTATTTTAACCAACTTATTTGTATACCAACATCCTAATTATCTACTTACCAGTTATCATACAGTTATAATTTTTATTTAAACTATCTTCCCTTATTTGAGCCTCTTGGGGTGAAATTAAAAAAAATCCTTTCTTAGTGCTCATTTAAGTCACTTAAGGATGCCTTTCTACCAAATTTAATGCTTCTAGGCCCAGTTACTTCCTTCTTTTGAACTAAGTACAGCGGGAAAAGAAAAGTATGGAAAGAAATGAAATTTTCAAAAAGGAAGATCAGTAAAGTATTTTAAAATAAACACAGTTAAAATAAATAATATTCGATAGATTGATTTCTTGAGTTTAATTTTTTATTTCAGGAATTATGTAAAATTATTAACTTTTTGTGAATAATATACAGTAATTAAAATGATTAATTGCGATATCTTCATAGCAACGAGTATGTATCTATATCTGGAGTAAAGATATTGAACGGCCGTAAGCAGTATTATGAGATTTACAAGTATTGTAAGCCTGTGTATTACCAACCATATGGACTGCAAAGCCTTTTTCGTGGTCTTATAAAAGACAGTCGCCGCGTTCGTCGCCAACAAGAATAAGCCCGATGTTTGGAAAACAGACGTGGGATCCGATCAATAACAAGGAATGGCATATTGTTGCTACCTATACGTTTGTACATACATTCATTCATTCAGAGCTTATAGCTTGCAGGCCGTCTATTAATTAACATATTACGCTCTGATTCAAATCGGATACGACTTTTATAGCATTTCCCTGCAAATTGCAGAGACGTACAATGTAATTACATAGGTATTAATAAATAAGGATCAAAAAGTAAGTAATTATAATTTTATAAGAACTGAACAATAAAGAGAAAAATATTGTTAATGGCCTTTAGTACGATACGCGGCTTGCAAAGGAATTCACGTCAGCGAGCAAAGCACCAAGTGCGTGCAATTAGTTCAGTTCCGTTCAAGAGCTTCGTTTCAAAGGCTTTTAAGCATCACATAGTATTAAAATATAAACCGGCAGCGCACAGAACACCTGAGCCTTAGCCTGGTCGTGATTGATTTCAAATTACTTTCATAATCTCCTCCTAAGCAATTAGGAACATGACAAAGCAGCATGCTTTCTTGACTATTTAATTTTGGAAACAAAATTAGCGCACGCGATATACCTATCTAGCCTACGCCTGTGACTTGGAATTGGGAATTAGATTAATTATGAAATAATTTTATAGAATTTTATTTTCATGTATTTTGTATCTGTGCTTTATTATTATGAAACATAACTTAAAGTAACGACCGACTTTCAACCTAGAGCACTATTAGAGATTATTTTAACTTACAAGTGCGACGGTGTTGTTATTCTGCTGTAGCCACCGAAGGATGGCGCTGGCGGTGGTGAAATCTGGTCGCGGCGGTGGCGGGACGGCGTGCTGCAGTGACGACGCTAGCTGCTGAGCCAACTCGAGTGCACGCGCTCGCGCCGCCCGCCCTGGTCCTGTCGTGCCGCCTGTGCCGCCCGCCTCTATAAAATAAAGAACTTGAACCTGTATTCCAATCTATACCATCCTTTCGTTAAATTATTTCTATTATAAAATGGCTAGTAAACGAGCGTGCAGGCCACCTGATATTAAAGCAGTCACTGCAACCCACGTCTAACCTGAAATAAAAGAGAGATCCTATCTGAAGCCTCATTAGGCCGGAAATGCATTGCTATTAATAAGGACTAATGTTTATATTGTTATATTATAAGAAATTAAATATTTTACTTCTGTTGGCTCAGGATTTTATATTTATCTTTCTATTAAACAAAATGCAATTAAGATAGAATAAATTATACTATTACTTTATATTTATACGTTCGTCTCTGCGTTTCGACTTGAAGGCTTTAAGTTTAAAACGACGTTATCTATATTAATGGAGTTAGCCAAGTGTGTCACACACGTGCCGCGTGAAATTCCATTTCAGTTAGAGAAAATTAAGAGCTTGCCAGCTATTAGAAAAGGAATAAGAGGCGGTGAATATATATGAAATACAGCTTTTGACTGTGAAACTCAGACAGACAACCATCTAAAAAAAAAAGGTTATTATACAATGGTATAACTGAAATCACAGACAGACTCTTAAATTTTTTTATATTGTAAGAATAGATTATAGGATATTTACAAACACATAAACACACACACTTTATTTGTATTTTACCTTATTTAATGCAATTATGTCAATTTCTAGGTGAAACAAAGGAATTAAATACATAAGAGGCATAGGGGTACCACACGTAGGATTAGTTTACTCCTTGTCTACACTTACTGAACATCGATCGTTTCCTGTTTCGTTGTTACGATACACCTAGGTATTCGTATATTAGCAAGGTAATGTCTGCGCTACTTTGTCCGCCCTGTGGTAGCTACGAGTATGGTCAGCATTGGAGATTCTTCACTTATGAAAGGTTCTATCTAATGCGTTATATTAAATAAGTAGGGTAAGAACATTAATTCTTAACTTTTCACTCAAACTCACAATAATACATGCTGAAAACAACATAACAAATTTTTAAAGTTTTATGCGTAATATTAAATAGACACTGTTCATCATGCTACAATCTTATCGTATGAGATTAAATCGTATCACACGCGAAAGAACTGTGCACAATAGGCGTATTATGAACTAAAGTTCAATTCATTCATTGATTTCAAATTTATAAACAAAACCAGACAGTTATCGGGGAACTAAAACCCATTCAGGGACTAGTACA
>DWQK01004836.1:0-10064 GCA_018231225.1 Noctuana stator | reverse complement strand
TGTAATTCCTATGTAGAAGATGCCTTAGCGGTGATAGTCCAATCAGCCAGTTTGACCAGATTTATACGTTAAAAATAATCTTGCAACCCTCAAGTTTGGCTAAAATTATTATTTTCCATTTCCAAAAAGAAAAAAAGATCCGCTACAAAATAATCACAGGGAGAATCTGTACCGACGTGAACGGTATCTTGTCCAGTCACTGCGTGTGCTAATTACATGAGCTCAGTTCCCGCTGAATATATGATGGAAAATGCCATTGCGCGATAACAAACTTAAAACCATGAATCATTTTGTAAATAAATACTTTCTTGATCCTTTTTTGTGAGGAGCCCAAAAGTAGGTAGGGGAACACCGGGTTACCTGTTACGAGTATTATGAGGTCATTGCATTCCGTCCTCCAACTAAACATGAAAATTAGGTAAATACCCTGTATCAGCTACGTAGGTAAGTTGGGCAGTGTTACT
This sequence comes from Noctuana stator, assembly GCA_018231225.1. Taxonomy (NCBI): domain Eukaryota; kingdom Metazoa; phylum Arthropoda; class Insecta; order Lepidoptera; family Hesperiidae; genus Noctuana; species Noctuana stator. Next base: position 9,600 of record DWQK01004836.1, on the reverse strand, counting down.
TTTAAGAGTCTTGAGATAAAAAAATTGTGTCTTTTCTCCAGTGAAATCGGCTAGTTAATATCAGGCATTGTTGCTATGCAACATAAGGAGAGACGATATTGACTGCAATATAGCCATTCATAGAGAGAACTGTTTTCAACTGCATATTGTAATACTAGCACTGACTATACTTTAGTTACCTACTTCGCTTCTAAACATGAGATAAGAGATAACTGAAACTAAAAGCAGAGCGTGGTTATAAATAACTTTAGTGGAGTAGGTACCATGTAGTTACCTACTTAAAATCTAAATATTTCACAGTAGATTCGATGGTTATAAATTATAATTTATAATTAATAATTAATATTGTTAAGCATGAAAACGCATCGGCGCCATAGCGTCTAGAAATCTGTCCCGCAATTTTGTATTTTGCGAAATGGTAGGGAAAAAATAACAGAAATTAACAATAAAACTGTATTAATTAATGTATTTTCTTATCTTTATTCTTATTGCCCACCTTGAATTAAATTTCGTAGGCTGAGGGTGCATTTATAACCATAGATTGTAATCAAGAAACAAGCGAGCTGACGTGCTCAACGAACGTTCAATTCAACGAACCCGGAAGGAAAGGCTCGTTGTTTATACGACGAGCGGGAATCGACAACGGTATCCTGTGTATTTCCAATCGCTGCCTCTGCTAATGACGTGCTGTCAGTAGTCAGTCAGTACCCTCAGTTTATACTCGGATTCCATTTACAAGCCTAAGGGTGTGTTAATATACACCACAGCTTTGGCTTTTAGGAGATTTAGTGGGTACAGATTTTAACAATGAAAAACATTAATTACTTCTTCGTAAATAAACTATGTGACAGGATTAGAAAGAACAATATCGGTAGGTATTTAAGAAAGAAAAAAGCATTTCTTTTTACATTAATTAATTTATCGATTAACTTTTTGCTACTTGTTTACAAATATTCAACTGTACTGTAAAAGTTATCTTATTTGAATAAAACGAGAATATAATTTTTCGATGTATGTACATAGGTATAAAGGTAATTAGAGAGCCTGTCTCTAGGTATAGGTATATATCTCTGTCATTACATATCGAAAAACTCACTTTGCAAACAATACACGGATTATAAGTCAAAGAACTGTTTCTTATGACAAACACTATTAGTGGAAGGACAAACAATACATACTTAGTAGACAAAAGATCGATTGGTCTCGTGCTAAGCAGATGAGAATGAGTAGTTTGAATAGTCTATATATTGTTAATTGTACATAGGGGCCTCATGCGGATGTGATCGGGGGTCAACGGTTCTCCTTGGAGGGCTGTTCACCTCGATCGACCTCATACGACACGATCATACGAAAATAAAACCTTACGCATACTGGCCCCGATTATTATTTCGCGATCACACAAGAACAATTCATGAAATGAATAGCTAATTCGTTGATAAAATACATACTAAGTATATTAAGCAATAGAAAACTACGTAATATTATTATTAATGTATTTCCGGTATGTAATTTTATACTATTAGCTTAATTTATAAAATTTGTTAGTTAAAAATGTTAAGCTTTAACCTATCTGTACCTACCTATCATAATGATTACCTTTGCTTAACTCAATTCCCAAGAGACACGTAGGCACAACATTATGATTGGGTATTATTTGGGTTATTTTTGTTAGTTATTACAATTTTTAAATCACTTTTGACTTTTTAATGAACTATTTATCAATATTAATGATATTGACGCTGCTAACGACACCTATGAATCTTTCAATTAACTTGACGAGTAAATTAAAATTTCTTAAATGTACGGAAAGATGACGGATAGTATAATAAAATTTGTGAAAAATCTCTGTGGAAAGTATTTCAACAATCCTAAAAATCGATGCGACGACAGAGTCGTTCATTCGGACAGCCGAATTCATACAATACTTAAAAATTTAAATATGCAGCTAGGAATATTCTTTTCACTATGAATATGCATTTTACCCAAATTAGTTTATTAATTATAGTAAGTAGATACTAAATAAATTGTGTTTTAACGAACTAAGTATAAACCCTTTGCCACTTTACCACCTCACTTTCACGGTTAATATTGTTATAAACCACCATTGTAAAAATATTGTTAACTTAAGTAGAGTACCTAACGTAATTTAGTGTCCGTTTGAAGATGTTACTCAGCATTTCGCAAATAGATTGCTCTTGACATATTACAAACATCGTGGCCTGTACAAATCAATATAGAACGTGAATCAGAATTTAGAATCTATCGTCAGTTCTTTCGTTCCTATCACTAGTAAGTAACTACTGTAATATTTATCGAATTTTGAATACAATATTTTTTTACATACGTCTACCAAAAAAATCAGTCGTTAAACAGACATGTCCTTAATTGCATTTCATGTCCTGCCACGCTAGGGATCTAGCCTTATATTTTTTTGATCGCTCGTTATTACTACCTACGAGTAGGTAGGTACATGATTTTTTAAGTATAGACCGGTATTACCTATAGGTACGTATTTGTACCTTATATTATATATAATTTATTTGTATTATATTTGTATATATATTTGTACAGAATGCAACTTTGGTAGTAAACTTTATCTTTATTTTATGTCTCACTTTTACGCAATCCTAATTTGAACGACAGGACGACAGGTTTTAATTGATATTTTGTCACAAGTGGTCGACCGTGCCATGTATATACAATGACGAGAATAATATGTACGTCAAGGGGAATACGAGTATAATAAATATAATAATGTAAAATTAGTCGTTCCAGCTGGTTCCAGGCAATGAGCACGTGTGCCGAGACCTGTCGTTCATGTGTTTGATCAGCAAAATTGACTCGTTTGTCACGGCACACGGTCGGCAGCCCTCGGACACAGGTTCTTGCGAACGAAGCAAATTCTGAGCTCCGATCCGTCGACGCGACACGTGCACTGGTTCCTCTAATGATAGCTATGATACATCTGTTTTATCAGTAAATTGCCTTCGTATTGCCCTCTTGAACTCTGTTTTCTTTTGATGTGCTTGCTGGTTGTGGCACTTTTATTTTGTATGCGAAGGGTATATATAGGTAATTTTGTTTAGAAAATAGATCAGTTATTGACACTTCTAGAACAGACACGCAGGGAAAGACGCACATTGGCCAAAATGTTGGTTTATTATTTGCCTTAATTTAAAAAAACAATGTTCGAAGTAACACTTAATTAATTGGCGTTCTTTAGTACGGCGGAAAAACAAGGTCGATGAACTTTGTGTAGGTAAATATTTTTTTACCTAAGGGTCGAAATAGACACAATACATATCAATCAACTATGTTGTTGACCGATAGTAGATAGTAGAGCATCTACTTATCTGTTCGCCACAATGCGGTATGAGTAGGTATTATTTTGTTTTGTTGTACTTCTAACTTTAACTTTTAAGTTCTTTTGTTTAACTCAATTTTCACAATATTTTTATCATTTTCTGTTATTAAAATCATAAGATGATTCTCCTATGCTATCTGTCAACCTTGTAGGACCACTAAACAAAAAATAATTGTCGTGTTAATCGCTCACATAAATCCATTGTATCGTTCTTATCGTCAAATGTTCTTTCCTTACATATTACGTACAATACAATGTATGCAGGTGAATGGAAAAAGCGTTTTTTTACAAAAGGTATTGCCATATATTGGCGTCAGCAACTCCGCTAGTTCTTATACGAATAACCTTCGTAACTTATCGCCTCTTGTCTTTTCAAGACTGACGGGTTTTGCAAATTCATGATACACCTTGGATACGACGCCAAAAGTCATTGAATGTCGCAAAAACTAGTCTGAACTACTTGTCTCAATATAATAATAACATGCGTGATCGGCATAAGATAAATATATCAACGGTGAACGTACGATAAAGAAAATAAGCTCGATAAAGGAAATGATGTGCAGAAAACTATACCTACCTATTATTTTATTTCCTATTTATGTCTCACTGCTAGGCGCGGGTATCTTAAATTAGATTAATTAGAGACTGTACGCGTAATGCTATATAGATGAAGCATACATAGTCTTAAGAAACTGAAAACTAAAAAACTCTATCGACATACTTTGTGGCCAATAATAATGTTTACAAAAGAATGAAATCGGTGAATTACCACGCCGGTTGGTACTTATTTACTCAAATTCGGAATAGCAGGCGCGGTGTCGGCGGTGTCGTGCTCGCAACCTTGCGGCGCCGCGGCGTATCGCAGGTCAGATTTTTCGAAGGTCGATGACTCGCTGTAATCGCTACGAGTTATTATTATTTGTAAGCGCACCCCGTAGCACGAATAGGACGCGTCTCAAGCGCATACACGGACTACAGGCGAACGATGAATCGGAACGGAACACATTCGAATTCCCGACGACCGAATAAAACTTTTTGTGCTCGCAGCGAATTCCTATGTGCTTTGTTGTAAGGGTGCTTAGTTATTAACACTTACCTTATACTAATTAAATAATATACTAATTACAAAGCCTAAACTAAACATACATGTAGTTAGATAGGTAGTAGGTACCTAACTACATATTACTACCTATGTCTATCAATCAGGAATATTCGATGCAAATCAATTGATTTTTTGAGTAGGTGCTATACGATATTATTATGCGTAGAAGAAGGTAGAAATATTTTTCAAAGAAACAGTACCCATCAAATTAATTAGAACAACAATACAGATGCCATGCGGGGCGGGGATGTCCTCGGCAAACGCACAAATGGATGTGCAGATATTGTCTATGATTTACGCAACATCTGAGGCATGTCAAATAGCAATGCTCTACGAAAACGGATGCTCGAATTTGGCTCGACAAATAGAAACATAAACAATTACATTTTTGGCACCCAGTCCACCTGACTGAAAATTATCACTTTGGAATCGTCTTTCTACCTACGATGTTCGTCATATGAACTGACTTTGTTAAAATATTATTTCATTTTTTTAAGTTTATTGAAGTGTTTCTTCATGATACTGCTTTTGACAGTGCATTTAATCAGATTTTTTTAAAGAATTTAAGAATCGGCCTTACTTGTAAATGTTACGGCATTCCGGCAATTCTTTCCGTGTTTTTACTTACAATTTAAATTAAAGTAAATTAATTACATAAATTATGTACAACAAACTTCCAATCAGAAACGTACTCTGTTACTGGAAGGTCTGATACAATAAGCTAAATTATATTTAAAGAAACACGAACAACGTAAAGGATTCATCTCATTATCAATAACCAACATATGCCGACCTTACAAAGTTTCAATAGATTTTTTCTTGGGCACAAAAAATGTTACTCAAATCCTTTTTGTACAACTGGGGAGAGTGGACTACCTGATCGTGTCTCCACGCAGAATAAAAGGGACTTTTTTTGTTTTGGACAGCAAAAAAATTTAAGTTATTGTTGGTTTTATTTATAGGACTTTATAAAATCCAATACAGGAACATCATGCAGCTTACACAGAATTCGCTACAGGTGTTCGTTTTTATATAAAAATATTTGAAAAGACTGAAAAATTTAATAATATTAAAAATATTACGTAAGTTACGTTCCGTTTTTTGTTTTCTCTGTGATTACACAAAGGATAATTATAATTAATAATCCGTTATTACCATATTAACACCCATGGTCACCCACCCACTCACCAAATGCGCACAGCGTAGATAAGACACATAGGAATATTTATATTCCATATTATAAGACATGAGGGGGCATACTACAAGTTTCTAGTAAGGATGTATCGAGTCATCACATCTAGAAACGTGGACAAAAAGTGCGAAATTGCTGGCCCACTGACCTAAATGCGGCGTCCGTGAGTACGACAAGGTCATGCCACTGCCGCGCTGCGTGCATCTTTACAGCTAACTTGTTAGTTTTATGATATTTGTTGTACTTATCTTCATATTTAATGTAATTAAAATTAAAACTTGTCTTAGTTATAAGTACTTCTAAGTATAGTTTTATTAAAGACAGTTTAGACGATCATTTTGAACTTTTCGACATTTTATGACCCACTCGCATTGTGTCGATCCACGTTTGTTGTTATTTATTTACGTATAACTTTTCTATTACATTTAGCGATAATAATATGTCTAAATAGAGTTCAGATGGAACTTCTATTTGATGTAGAGCGTGCATTTCCATGGGTTGTAGTGACCACTTAAATTAACATCAACTAGCCTGCTCATTAGCCCTATCACGAGTAATAAAGAGACGAGAAAACTACGTTAGAAATCGAGTTACGTACGTAACTTCATTTTAATAAACTTTAGCTATACGAGTTTTAGTTCCCGATAAGCGCACGGAGCGCTATTCAAAATCCCATACAAAATTTAAATATCGATGACGGATTGTAAAATGAGGGCTACTGCTCATGCTCTATCTTAACTGCTATTACTTAACTACTCATTACGATAAAAAAAAAACAGTTAGGTAAGTATAACAGTTCCTTCGGTGTGGTACAGTTTAGTATTCAGCCCGAGATATATTATGGACGCGGACAGCCGAATGTATCCTAAATGACCGTTTCATATAACGGCAACAAATACCAACAAGTGTAGTGTAGGTACACTCTGTGTTTTATTCTTTACTGAACCTAATAAACAAACTTCCACTAAACGCGTTTGGGTTTTGCACTTTACCTTTTTTTCTCAGTTATAAAACTGCAAGGGTTTATCGGCTTTGCCTTCTATTTACGTATACGAAGGTTTACAGGTTAAAGATACTGAACTGTTTTTATTTTATTGAGTCTCTACTTTATATTTATGTCTTTCGAGAACTTTGTACTTGAGATTGAACATTGAACCATCCCGCTGCAGACCATCGACAATAACAGAGTCTGCAGAGTACTAAATAATTTAAACGTGACTATGAAAATTATTGTAATCGTTGATAGGCAATCGTAAGGTTATTTGACAGGTACCATATTTTAGCATTCTTTTCTTCGCCCTTTTCTATTAAAATTAAGCATTAGTCGAGGAATCAATACGTGAACTCTGACTTTTCGTAGCCTCTTAATAGCCTGCGTAAAATAACTTGGGATTAGGTTGAAAGCTCGTGATAAACTAAAGGGCATTCCTTCAGCCCTCAGCCATAGGACAATGACTTTCCGTCCTACGTCTCCGCATTAATATCCTCTTTGTCTCGCCGTTCCTTTCACAAACATTTCAAGCAGTATCAATTCTTCTTGTAATTCCGCACTCCGCAGACAGGATATTGATTTTAGTTTATCTTTATGTCTGTTTTAATGTGAATGACTTACTTAACGCACATTGCGTTCTCTTTTGAAAATAATTATTGTGTATTGTAATGACAACGTATGTTTTAAAACCTTTTTGATAAATTGGTGACGGAATTTCGTATCGGCATACTCGGCATCTGTCTTCCTAGGTTCTTTACTCTACATTTTAAATACTTCATATTTTTCCTAATAAAAACAGACTTCAAAGCATCTTGAATCTGAAAAATTTGTTTCGCATATCCCGCTACCACGATAAAAAAGCAAATAAAGTTACAGACTCAAAGTCTCAAACATTTCTTGAAGTCTAGAACAAATTATAATAAAGTAGTCAATAAAATGCTGAATAAACCCAATTTATGTTGAATTTAGTCCACAGGCTGATAATTTATTTTGTTGCTCTTGTTTCGACATGAATGACAATTAGCTAACTCTACATTTTATATGCACTAGTATGTAAATACTTTTGTGTAACTGGACCCTTGAACGTCTGATTCAAAGCTTTTTATTATTGCATAATTGTTCACGTTTCCCGTTGAATGACCGGATCGGAAATGATTACCCTCACTATATCTTCTTACATAACGTGATAAGTCTACTCCAATCAGCAAATATAATTAGTCTAGGATTATCACACCAGCAAATTACGTCATAACATGACGTAAGGTGCTTTTGTAATACTTGTTCATACACTTAAAAGGTAATGCAGTATTTGCAAGGTGTGCATAATTCATGCTGATATACGTAATTGAATTAAGTATGGTTAAATTTTTGATTTACTGACAAAATGGCTCTACATTACGAAACAGGTCTCTAGTTTGTCGCTAGCACACTCGTGAACTTTACACGCGACCTCGTTGCGCAAAAAGGGGTAACGGTAGCCTCCAGCAGCATACTGGACGACTACTTGGAAAGTAATCGCACGAAAACGGTCACTTTCTCTCGAACAAACAGGTCTCAGTCTCAGGCTCGATCCCAACGCGACAACGCGCACGCTCGCGCCCACACGATTTTTTTTTTCTCTGACCATTGTGAATTAGTTAATCTGTCTTCCATACGTGACTAACCTTAAAATTTGCGCCTGTGGAAACATGTGCGCATAACCTTGTGGTTAACAATTTTGCAATGTGCATTGGCAAACCGAGAAACTCAATCGATCAATAAGTGAGTAATTCAAAGTTTCAATACTGTTAAACTTCCTACAATCGTCAAGCGTCTTCAATCGTTAAGACCTTGATGTTCGTCTAGAGATAATAACAATTAAGGTAGGTACATTAATTTATAGCGCTTTTTATAAGTGGAACGTTTGGTTATTAAATTTAGCAAGCAAATAGATAATTATTTCCTAGCAGATTTAGCGATCAGTGAAAGGAGTTGTGCCACGGGTATTTCTACTCCTACCTCTAAAATAAAGTAAAGAACTCGTGGCGATGGTGATGACTCGGCGTACGAGCAAAAAATCTTTATGCTCGGGTGCGAAAGAGACGGATGGAGAGAACCAAACAAGTGCGTTACCCCCACGAAGATTATGACCACTTATTTATTTTATTTTTATTCATTGCGTAGCGGTTAAAGCGTGGGTTAACATATACCTACGAATATTATATATAACCATATATTATTATTTATAACCATTATGCCAATATGCCTGCAATTTTATTTCCTCATTAGAAATGTCGAATCGTTTTAAGCTTATGCTTATGCTAAAGGTATGCTTTATTACAATAATTAGGTAATGCAATTTTCGGCAAATCGAATATTTTATCAAATTTTAGGAGTGTCTAACCCAGTAGTTTTTAATTTTAGGTAAATAAATACTGTAAATAGTACAATGTAAATAATGTTTTACGTTATATTTTGCTTGAATTGTTTACGGGTGTTATTTATATATTAAAGTACATAGGTATTTATATAAGAATGTAGAGTCAATGTTCGTAATTCATAATTCATAATACCTAGTATCAATAGTACCTACCTACAAAGAATAGAAAAGGATGTTGTGAAATGTTAGACCTTGGTAATTCTATAGAGATTATTTCCGTTTAAATTGACGTTAATGACGATCATTTGACGCTACTATGTTTACGTTTACATCAATTAAAAACTGTAATTACGACATTGAAACTAGACTATTTATCAGAACTCATTAAAGATTAGGTATGGTCAAAAATATACGGAAACCAAACCACGGTTTAGAGTAAAAATAAAGTTATTGCGCCGTCTACCTGCTTCGTTGCTCACGCGTAACTTTTATCGGAAACGCCCGCTTATCTCGGCGTTTCCTTCACTTGTTCTCGGATAAATAACTGCCTTATCAGCCACATACGAGTACTCATATAAAATTATCAACTCGG
>DWQK01004835.1:0-10065 GCA_018231225.1 Noctuana stator | reverse complement strand
GGTGGAGTATGCTCCAGGCCTTCCCCGGTTGTGGGGAGAGACCCGTGCCCAGCAGTGGGGCATAAAAAGGGTTGAAGGCAATGTTTATGAATGTAATTATTGAATGAAACGGAATGTGTGTACGGGTGAACGGAAGAGTGAAAGAAAGGATCGAGTGGTGACCGAGAGTGACAGGCCGTTTAACCCTGTCTTATTGAAATGATTTGAAAATAGTAGTACTGAGTAGTGACTAGTGAGTAGTGAGTAGTGAGTACTGACGGAGACGGCCTCGTGGTCGCGCATCTTGTAGGCGTCCTGCAGCAGCGTGACGATGTAGACGAGGTCGACGCAGGCCCACGGCTGCTCCACGTTGGAGGCGGAGCACGCGCGCAGCGCGCTGGCGCGGTAGCTCGCCACCGACACCTGCCCGCCGCGCATCACGTCTGCAACACACACATACACACTCGTCTCATTGCACCTGACCAATCATCATTTGTTTTTGACTTTGGAAATATCTTCGCTCGCACTAGTGTAGGCTCCGATTTTACGAAAACATGCAATCCCCATCTATCATCTCAGAGTTGTGAAGATATGATGCCCAGCAGTGGAACATAAAAAAGGTCAAAGGCACGAGTAACAATTGAAAAATTCCTTTTCTACCGCATTCATGGCTATGTGGCACACATACGTAGTGCATGATCTCGCACGCTATTACAGAGAGCCGCGGGCAGCGGTGGCACATGAGAGGCGGAAGGCATACGCACCGATGAGGCCGGCGTCGGCGGCGACGTCGTAGAAGTAGCTCATGGCGGCGACGGCGGCGGCGGGCGCGCGGCGCGGCTCCCGGTCCAGCGCCGCGAGCGCCGCGCGCCGCGCCGCCGCGTGGTAGCGCTCGTACGCCGCCGCGCGCTTTGTGCCTTCCGCCCGCGCCGCGCCACTGCACAGCGACACCCACCGTTACCGCCACCCGGAGGAGCTCGTCGGGCTCGAGTCGCATCCCTGAGGCTGCCTGTCCATCGGAGCGGAGCGAGGCAGCAGAGCGGCGAAATGGATAAATATCAACCCATAGGATTGATTGCACAAAATCTCCTCTCTTCTTTACTGAACAATTACTTTTTATTTTTTATTTATAATATGAAGTAGCAGACGGGCATGTAGGCCATCTGGTGTTAAGTCGCTGCCGCCCATGGACATCTACATCCAACCTCAAGCAGGCTCGTGTCCCGCCTGAGGTCGCATGTAGCTGCGCTGCTGCCCCGGAGGCTGATGGTCGCCTCATGTGAGTGTGGCCGGCAACTGCACCTTTCCACCGAAACACAACTGAATCGCTTTATTAGCTTCACGGCAGACATGGGTGCAGCGGTGGTACTTCCGCAATCGAACCATACAAGTTCTACCACCTACAAAAAGGAACGAGGTATGCAATCCTATTGGTTAATATTTATCCGTTTCTCCGCTCTGCCGCCTCGCTCCAGTCCGGTGGACAGGCAGCCTTAGTCATGCAACTTAGTCTTGACCTCAACCTCAAATTAATTCATATTACTCCATCAACCCCTGTCAATGACACTTCTTTAATAAAGTTATTTTTAAAAATAAATATTACTAAAGTGACTAGAGTCACAAAATCCTATTGAAGTCACATTATTTCATGTCAAACCACAAATTAAATATAACGTACGCCTTGCTTTTTAGTGAAATAGCGAGGAGGAAAATATCAAAGAGAGTTCTCGAGTTAAAGTACTATAAAATTAAATTGTACATTATCTGACTAAAAAGGTTCTTAAAAAAAGGAAATTAATTTAAAACATAATAACGGACTCTTCCCCGCTTGTCATTGGCATAATGGCTAAAAAGCCGAGCAGCCATCATGAAAAGAAAAAAAAAAACAGACTTAAAAAACAGACGTAAAAAGGAATATATGAATCCGCGCCCCCATTACATTTATTTGAACAGCGTCAAATGAACTTTTTTATCATTTTGTCAGAACAAAGTCTATCAGTTCAGCTGGGAAAAGATAAAAAAAAATTTAAATAGTAATAATAATCTTCCGTCCTTCGGAGGGCACGTTAAGCCGTCGGTCCCGGTTGTTATCGACAGATAACACTCGTTAAACCTGGCCGGCCGCCATTTGGGCGGTTTGACAACATCCGACACGGGTTGGCCACTAACCCGTATCTCCACCAATCCGCATTGGAGCAGCGTGGTGGAGTGTGCTCCAGGCCTTCCCCGGGAGAGACCCGTGCCCAGCAGTGGGACATAAAAAGGGTTGAAGGGAATAATAATGTCACCTAATATAATACTGTTTGTTGGCGTAAGTCCACGGCTCCCTCTGCACAATGGGATCAACGCACACCGACGTAAACTCGGTCGTGTTGTCGTTGTAGTTGTTATTTTCGGCCGCCTCCATCTTGAAAATGCCCATTCTTGCCGCTAACAGCCCGAGATTCAAGTAACTGTGAACAAACGGTATCGTTTCGTTCAGTATCGGTCAAGTGCAATCGTTCAGTTTACAGCGTAGTTCAGAATCTCCTGTGTGTTATAATAAAATATTAATTCATATACAATCCCGACCCGACTCAATGACGACCCGCGTGGTGTGGTGGTTACAACGCCAGTCCACCATTCGAAGGGTCCCGGGTTCGATCCCCGGCGGGGCAGCAATTTAAATGATGAATTTAGATTTCTGTTCCCGGTCCGGGTGTTTGTGTATTTGTCTTTGTGTGTGTCCATGGCATCCACGACACAGGGAATCCTAGTGTGGGGTTGTGAGTGTGAAGCGTTAATTATTATTTATTTAATTACTTTTATTTATATTTTATTACTTATTATGCCCGCGACTTCGTCCGCGATTTCATAATTAATTGGACCAATGAATCACATTGTCCCATACAAGTTTTGCTCCCGTTTTTCACCCCTTCAGTGGTAGAATTTCGGAATATCATGTCTTATCGGATGCCTACGTCATACAAAAACCACACCCTGCAAGTTTCAGATCACTACGATCAGCGGTTTAAGCCGTGCTTTAATCAGTCAGTTTAAAACTTTAATGTGTGAGTGTATGACTTATGAGTGAGTGAATGATTTAGTGTTTTTGTAAAAAAGGGTTGAAGGCACATGATTATTCGCGAATGATTGCGGGTTGGTGTGGGGCGTAGAGCTGTAAATATGTTTTATTAACCTGTGAGTATATAGAGTAATATTGTCTCCGCCAGCGGGCACCACGTACTGGTCGGTGACCGGGAACTGCGAGGTTTCTTCTTCGTTCAGCTGATAAGTTATCTGTGTGGACGCGCCACCCAGGTCCAGCGCTGCCATCGTCTCGCCGCCTATTAGATCTGTAAGGTAACATTTTTATTTTATTTAATTTATTTATTTTATCAAACTTAGGTGGTCCCATAATGACGTGGCCTAACATGTCACGACATGTTAAGGTGCATCGTATAGCCCATCTTATCTGTCTGTACTTATAATAAATCTGTGGAGAGGTCAATTCTGTATATGAAATATATTTACAAAATAACTATCAGCGGGTGATTAGGGATCGATGCTGATGTCAAAAATACAATCAGTACAATTTTTGTCTGTCTGTCTGTGAAACAAAAACTACTGGACGGATTTTAACGAAACTCGATACAATTATTTTTAATACTCCTGAGCCGGTTATAGTATACTTTTCATCACGCTACAATCAATATGAGCAGAGCAGTGAAGGGAAATGTAGGAAAACATTTTTTAACGCGGGTGAAATCGCGGGACATTTTTATAGCATTAATTGTTATTAACAGTATCAGTATATCAGTAAAAGTGTTATAATTAGTATAGTTAATAGATTGAATAATATAGATTTATATTAGACTAGCTGTGTCACGCGGTTTCACCCGCTTTAAGAATTGTGACGTAACGCTTGATAGCCTAAAACCTCTCGCGGTAAAAATCTCTCGGCACTCCTTTAAAATCAAGTGTATAAATTACAAGTTAACATTGCATCTACAACACACGATTTCCTAGTGTGGGGCTGTGAGTGTGAATCTTCGGTGGGCGATTTACCTTTTATTGAAATGTCGAGACTACTTACAGTGCAGCAGGTTGACAGTGTACCAGATGAAGATACCCTCGTCGGAGCCGTCCATTATCTCCACGCTATTGGGGCCCACGTCATAGCCCATTCTGGGGAAAGTGAGCAGACTGATCTTAGAACCTTTAAGTATTGGATTTAAGTCAATAGATATTTAATTTATTTATGTATTTATGTATTTATTTATGTATTTATGTATTTATGTATGTATGTATTTATGTATTTATGTATTTATGTATTTATGTATTTACGTATTTACGTATTTACGTATTTACGTATTTACGTATTTACGTATTTACGTATTTATTTATTTATTTATTTATTTATTTATTTATTTATGTATTTATGTATTTATGTATTTATGTATTTATGTATTTACGTATTTACGTATGTATGTATTTATTTATTTATTTATTTATTTATTTATTTATTTATTTATTTATTTATTTATTTTTTATTTATTTATTTATTTATTTATTTATTTATTTATTTATTTATTTATTTATTTATTTACACAAAACAATATTATAAACATTACAGAAAAAGTCCAATGCGTTTATAATAGTTTGCTCTGAACGTATCTTCCGGCACTACGGAGAAACACGACGGGCTCGGTATAAAATATGTCCAGACTTGGGTCTCAATCCAGAATCCCATTAAGCCGGGGGGGTCAATGCATGTATCAGTGGTGACTCACTGGTCGCTACGAGTCGACATCTCTGCACTGCAAATAGAACGTGCCGACGAGGGTGAATAGCCTTAGGGATGCCCAATGATACAATGGTATAGATGTAGGTAAATAACATAGTAATCAGGTAGGTAGGTATACAGATAACAAATCAACTAGCGATGTTGAAACAGAGTCAGTGTGCGGAACGCTGCTGGCTCCCGTAGACTGCAGTTGGTTCATCCAGTTACAAACATGGTCACTGTCGACCATCGTAACTCTTTGTGCTAGCGCGCCGCCGTGAAGAGATACGTATCGGATACGTAGAGCTGTTGTGGTGTATGGATAGCATAAAAGTACAACATTATGTAGTGACGTGTTACGTAGTAACGCGTGATGTAGTGGTTTAAATGCCATTAAAAAGGTCCTGGCTTGGATTCCCGGCGGGGGAGGGATTTAAATTATGAATTTAGATTTCTAAACGCATTACATTATTATATGCAAAACTGAGTATTCGGGAACTGATTTATGTTCCCGGTCTGGGTGTTTGTGTGTGTCCATGGCCCCACGACACAGGGAATCCTAATGTGGGGCTGTGTGTGTGAAGCGTTATTTATTTATTTATAACGTTAGAAATTTCAAATTTTAAACTTTTTTTTGCTGACCGTACCAACAAGTAACACATTACGCCTGTGTCCGGACAATGCGTAGATTGAAAGCGTAATCGGGTATTACTAACTCTGGCTTTGAATACAATAATGTTGCTAACGTGTAAATTGTAATTATCTTTGTAATTATGTAAAATGAGAAGTATAATTACACATTTTTAAATTTTACACAGCCTCATCGCTAATTGCGGTGGTCGAGGTGATGTTAAAGTACGCGTGACGTCATTGTATAGTTATTTTATTATGTTAATTTATAGATCGTAATTATATGTACATTTACTACCTACATAAGTATGTTATGGAATTAATGTATGCTTTTAATGATTGGTTGGTGTTAGTACCTACATCTTTGTACGGTAGAGAATGGGTATAATTATTATTATGTTTGATAGAGGCATTATCCCACGCTTACGTTTATGTGAAGAGATAGGCCTAACAGATGACGGACTCCATCTTTAAATATTCTCACCAAATGCCAAATCTGAACAATAATAAGAGCAATAACAATATAATTATTCTTATATTTATTTATAAGTTATTTTAATTTTTTTAGTTTAGGTATGTTTATTATTTATTGATTAAATAAATACTTATTATATTTATTTAAAAAAAAGGAAAAATAATAATTGTTGTGACGTCACAAATCATAATTAAGCTAACTGTGAATGTATGTTTTCCTTCCGAATAATCATATAGATACCTATTATCTATGTGATTACATGCTGGTTCCTGGATGAGAAAGGATTTCTACCGCATTTCTACCTCTAAGGCGGTGAAAGACGGTGGCAAAAATAGTCCAATCAATTATGAAACCCACACGGACGAAGTCGCGGGTATAAGTTAGTTCATTACTTAATAGCCCCACTCGCATTTACCCACATTTCGTTATAACCTTTTGTAGTATGTTATCTGATAAGAAAATTAAAGGAATTTTCGATTACGTAGCTCTTTAACAAGTGTGTCGTATTTCTACTGTCACTATTTGAAATATTTGTAATTTAACAACCGAGGAATTTTTGTTTTATTCAACGGCCAAGAAACTGCGACTTCCAATTAAATCTCTACGAAATATTAGGCAATGAAAATAACGTGGAAAGGCCATATTGTTCAGATAACGTCTTTGTGCGGTGTTGAAATAATGTGACGTTCGATCTTTAGGTAAAATTCTTTTGTGTAAAAACAATAAATTGGTCTACACATTAATTTATTTACATAAACATTTTGGTTTTAATTATTTTTACGAAAATTTATTTTATTCATACAAATTTAGATCACAAAATGCTTTTGTGTAAAATCAATAAATTAATTTACACATTTATTTACCAAACCTACCTACATACATTTTTTAAAAGAAAGATTATTTGATTTATTAACAAAATATAAATAACAATTAAATAATGAATATCAATTTTAAAAATACATAGCGCGGACAAAAAAATTTATTGTCGCTAAAATTAAGGAACGCATTTTTCAAATGAAGTAGGTTTGCAATCACTAGATCACAGAGTAATAAACCGTGCAGAGGCATCGTATTATCGCTTGTAGAACCACTATCTGAGATCGCTCGTTAGCAAAACGCTCTCTGTCGATTGATGTTACTTACGACATTAAGACAATCTCACTTGTAATTTTAGATATATCCTTTGAAGATGTACGCATGTACGCAAGTACGCAATAAAGAATTGCATGGTAAAATTGCCAGTAATAAAATTGCTTTCGGAACACACAGGTATGTGAGGAGTGTACTTGCTTCGATCAGGGCAGGTCATGAGGGTGGCACTGGTTTTCCCCAAACTGGATAAGTTTTATTCCCTAGCTAATATCTACGGTAACCCTTATCGCTTGTTTAGTACCTACTAAAAAAATACTAGATGCTTTAAATGCCATTTTTTCTGTTGCATGTCTAAAGGCATTACGTTACTCCCATACGGCACGTAAAATACTGCACACGTGACACGTAGGTACAGTGTGGGCGAGACTTTGCATAGTCGACGGCAAAAAAGGATAAAATATTTTTCAAAACAAACAGAATACGAAAAGACAATTGGGGAACAAAGTTACTTTTGAATGTTTTTACAAGTTTACGCTGTTTTCACGATGTTATTTTAATCAGCCATTTTAATCAGAGCACTAAACATCACTCTTTTTTCCCCGTAAAATTTTGAGCTTGACTGTACAACGGTAGTTTTAGTATAATATTCTCGAACATATGCGACTTAGCATAAAAAACTATTGCTTTCACTAATTGGGGAGTGACTTTCTATAGTATTGAAGTTTTAACTTCATCTGACGCGGAAAAATGGTAGTTATATTGCCTAAATTACTACAACGGATGTAATTACTAAAATTACAGTTAGCCATTAAAGTAATAAAACTAATTATGAAAACAAAAATGACTTTATAAGCATTAAAACAAAACTTTTATTAAATTTTTACATCCATAATGTCTTTATAATACCTACTATTAATGGTGACGGTAAAGAAAATGGGAACTTTATTATTAGATCTAATATTTGAGGGATATATAATAACGAGAAATATTGACGTCAGAAATAGACCCTATTTTCTGACCCCGTAAACTAATTGCCGGCTTCGTTCAAACATAACAATAATCTGTGGAATAGGCTATGAATTATTTATTATAATATAATTTGAGAATTCTAGGGATAAACAACAAATAAACGAAAAGGACTTTCTTAAAACTTTGTAAAAATTTTCAAAAGGTTATGTAAACTTTTATGCTTTCCTGGTTTGGATGTACTTCAATCAATCTTTCTGAATCACGATTACAAAAGCTTGGTCGAGTTTGGTCTAGATATATCGTACTTTCGACGTCATCCATTACTTTTAAAACAAACCATTCCGGCACAGACAAAACACTAATCAGAGGTTCCGTCAACGCAAAAAATCAGAAATACAAAGCTGTATTAAGCCGTACCTGAACGAAGCATGTGGCGGAAAATCAATACGTTGTCGCGAACGCGTGATTCCGACGAAAAACTACTACGGGGCCCCCGCCTCTCGCACCCCACGCGGATTTTTCTTCACCCCCTCCCCCTGGCTTAGGGGAGCGAGGGAAACGCAAAAAGATGCCCGGTTTTTTCTCGCTCGCGTGTTTTTGTTGACTGTACACTCAACAAGCCAAAATCAACTTTAGGACGTATAACTCAAAGTCGATCTTTCTTTGCGGTGTCGGTGACATGTGAACGATTGTCTTGTACCGATTGCAGGAGAATGTCAATCGTAAAGTGTAGATTTAAGGTTGGTTTTCGATCGCCGTAAATTATGTTGAAAAAGCTTGTGCAAACGTGGTATATGGGAGTTTTTCGGTCTTCGCTCCGAAATTAGGGTCCGGGTGGTGTACGCTTGAATGCCTAATGACTTCTTATGATTTGATGTCATGTTGCGTGTAAGTTTCATCGCGTCTTTATTTGACTTGGCAGGAGGGTTGAATGAACGCATTCCGTATTTCGCATTCGGAAAACGAAATTGGAGAGCCGATTCGAAATTTGAACACGTTCTAACGTATTTTGAATATCGGAATGTTAATGCTCGTCGGATTCCTTTCCAGCCTGTATGTTGTTTATGGCTAGTATTTCGATTACCATTTTATTGTGCACATTAAATTTTAAACAGATCTCTTATGTGTTTTCGTACCTACCTAAGCTCCAATGCTAATGGAAATAGGAGAAAAAAGAACTCAGGTCAGGTTCAATATAGTACAAAATATTTATCGTCCGTGTATTTAGCGTTCAAAGAGGGTAATGCTCAGTAAACAAGTTTTAGGTTAAACTTTTAGATTATAAAAAGTTATAATTATTAAATTAGTTATGATTAAAGATAAAAGATCATTTACTTGCATTGTAGGTTAGCATGCAAAAATCACACTGTAAATTACTGACAGAACTCTTGTGGTTGTCTCTAATTTTTTAATATCTGTAAATAATTTAAAAGGGTTTGAAATTCAAATAATTTTATATTTCTTATTTTTGATATTTTTTAATGCGGTGTAAATATTTTAAAATTTGAGTTTCGAATACTTTGCGACAACATTTTACGCGGCAACATTATTTTTAAATTTATCTGTGCCAGAATTCGTTAAGCCGTTGCTAGCTCTCACATTAAGCCGATCCGAAAACATTATGCAAATGACAGAAAGGTGTTGAAGATTAGCATCTTATTGTGATTTGCGAATTCGTTCCGAACACTCGTTGTTTGTTCGCGATTCGCCGCGGACCGGTGTGATGGCGCCTTTACGGGAAGTGTAGGGTTCAATATGAATTATAAAGTATTGTAATTAGTTCGACTATTTTGTTAGTCTATCTAATAATAAGAACTTTGCTTTGCGCAAGGATATCTGTAAATGCTTACCTCTAACTAATTTGTCCATTCATTTGAAGCATATAACGTTAGTTTTTATACTCTATTAGAAGCTACATATACGAACTTCTACTATTTAAAAATATATGTGTTACCGCTAAATTATGAAATAACGATGTCTTTAGGTACTCTGTATCATTTAAAAGATTTATTTATTATAAATAATGTGAGTAGCGTATGTTTTCTACTGAACTGTACTTATCTTCTAACATAATGGTATGCGTGCCCTTTGAGGGACCACATCTGAATTTCGTTTTTATGATTGCACATAGCTTTAGTAAAAGTTACCAAACGAT
>DWQK01004834.1:0-10066 GCA_018231225.1 Noctuana stator | reverse complement strand
CGTGGCTTATCGACTACAATAATACCACTAATTAGAGACGATGCATTGTAACAGATGGCGGATACTAGATGTTAGTTTTGCTTATAATAATTTACCTACTTAGAAATAATGCGACTCCTTAATGTAACGGTGGCGAATTCGAATCAAGAGCGCGCGGGCACCTGCGGCGAGGCCGCGGCCGGCTCGGCGGGCTGCGGCGCCTGCG
Organism: Noctuana stator; assembly: GCA_018231225.1. Taxonomy (NCBI): domain Eukaryota; kingdom Metazoa; phylum Arthropoda; class Insecta; order Lepidoptera; family Hesperiidae; genus Noctuana; species Noctuana stator. Next base: position 9,861 of record DWQK01004834.1, on the reverse strand, counting down.
GGCCGTGGAAGTGCTTCTTGATCATGTGCACCTTGAGGTAGCGCTTCTGCGCGAACTTGAGGCCGCAGGCGACGCAGTGGAACTCGGCGGCGGCGTGCGTGCGCGCGTGGCGCAGCAGGTCGCAGCGCACGCTGAAGCCGCGGCCGCACGTGGCGCACACGTGGCCGCGCGCCGCCACGTGGCGCTGCACGTGGCGCGCCAGGTGCGTGCGCCAGCGGAACGAGCGCTCGCACTGGCCGCACGCCCAGCGCTTCACGCCGCCGTGGCTCTGCTCGTGGATGTAGAGGCTGGGCTTGGACCGGAAGCGCTTGCCGCACTGCTTGCACTGCAGCTCGTACGCGCCGGTGTGGATGCTGGCGTGCTGCGCCAGGTTGGCCTTCGTGCCGAACTTCTTCCCGCACACTTGGCACTCGTGCTCCCGGCTGCGCTTGTGGAAGTACTTCATGTGGTAGAAGTAGCTGGAGGACGCGCGGTACTCCTTGCCGCAGATGGGACACGTACGAGATGCTTTAGGCGACTTGTCACTTTTTATTTTCATTTTAGATAGCTTGGACTGCTTCGACTTAGGCGAGTCCTCGGAGGCGCCGGCCTCGTGGTCGCTGCCGTGCTCGCGCTCGCCGCTGTCGTCGTCGTCCTCGGGTGGCGTCCGGTTGTCGGTAGACTTGTCCGGCAAGTATTTTTTAACGGATGTTTCAATTTTTCTTCTTTTAGGTCGCTTAGCAAGCATTTTGCCGGTCTCTTTATTTTTGTTCTGCATTGTAGTCGGCTCGGGTCGGTGCTCGGGTGGCGGCGCCACGTTAAGGTTTCCTGGTGGCGGTGCAGGAGACAACTGGATAATTCTTGAAATAATGGCACTTAGGCGTGATTTTATTCGACGACTACCACTTTTTGATATTTGTTGTATTGCGTTCTCGTAATCTTCGGACACATCGTCATTTTCATCCTCATGATTTCTTTTCCGGTTAGTATTATCTTCTTCATTTTCTTGATTTTGGTTCTCGGTTGGTACATTTTCTTTGAGTTCACGTGCTTCTTCCGCAATACTCGTAACAGGACTCTCAGGTCGTACGTTTTCATCTTGTTCATTACCGTCTTCTTCGAATGTATCATCTTCATTGTTGGTCCTATTTACGTCTATTTGAAATAGTCGTTCGTATAGCAAGTTTATCATATCTTCTTTGTTCTCTGCGCGATTCTGAGCTTCCTGTATTGCAGCTATTACGGCTTGTACATCGTTTATTTCGCTATTCGCAATATGAGTTTCATTTCTATTTGAGACGTTATCGTCATCGTCATCATCATCATCATCATCATCATCATCATCATCATCATTACCGCTTTCAGACTGAGACAATACATTGATGTGCTGCGACATGTGAAACAATAAGTCACTTTTGTCGAGGTACGAGTGGCATTCTTCGCATCTAAAAACTCTTTGAGAGTGCCTATGAATCAAATGATGGTTGTAAGAACGAGACGGCAACCACAGGGGGCAGTAGGAGCAGATTCTTTGCGGACACGGCGGCCGCGGGTCGGTGGCGGCGTCTACGTACCTGTAACAAAGCCGGCCGTCATTACGTGCTTCAACATAACTTACGAGTGGGTACAACACATCAACTATCCCCCCAACTTGTCATTTCGTCTCTCGTGGGTCTTGTAGTGAGAAGTGAGTTGACTTCGAAGTCTAAAAGCTCTTCCGCACGCGCACACGTGCGCCTTCTCGCCGGTGTGCACGGTGACGTGAGCCTTCAGTTCGGCGCTCCTCTTGAACTTGGCTTCGCAATGCAAACAGTGCAGCGTGCGGGCGGCGTGCGTGCGGCGGTGCATGCGCGCCGCGGCGGGCGACGGCGACGCGCGGCCGCACACCTCGCACACGAAGTCGCGGCGCGGCGCGTGCGTGCGCGCGTGCTCCTGCAGGTGCGCGCGGCGCGAGAAGGCGCGGCGGCACAGCGCGCACGCGTGCGGCCGCGCGGCGGCGGCGTGCAGCGCGGCGTGGCGCGCCAGGTTGCCGCCGTCGCCGAAGGCCAGCCCGCACGTGGCGCAGCTGTAGCGCCGCTCGCCGGCGTGCGCGCGCTCGTGCCGCCGCCACGACCCCGACGCCACTTTCTTGTCGCACGTGTGACACGATACGTATCTTTTCCCGTTTTCGATTATCACGACTTTCGGTTTTTCCACGTCTGTGACGACGGCTTCGTCCTTTGTTTTCTCGACGAGCTCCGAGCTCGAACTCACAGACTCGCTTCGGTTTTCAATAACATTCGAGTTTACACTTTGACTGAAATACGAAACATTTTTTATGTAGCTCAGCCGTCATTTTTATGCAATTTGATTTTTGGATTTTAACAAAAACGGAACAGTAACATAAAACTATGTGTTTAAGAATTTATTGTAACAATTGTTAGTAAATTATTATTTATTACTACTCACAGTTAGGTTAGGCTGTTATAATATTGAAAGAAAACAAAAATTAATAACTATGATACTGTATTAAAGCAATCATATATTATGTACATCATCATATAATTTAAATATTTTCCTCAATCACCTCATAATCTTTAAAATACCACGTTTAATATTTATTTAAAAAAACGAATTATATTACAAATTGTGTTTAAAGCAGCGCTTCTGAATTTAGTTTTTAGTAGGGAGGAATATGGCTGTAAGCCAGTTGTTCCGCAGCCTCCCCAGGGTAGCCTTCGTGGGCCCTCTTACAGTGGTGCCTCAAGGCCTTCCGCAGCCGGAACGCGGCGCCGCACGCGCGGCACACGTGCGGCTTGGCGTCGGAGTGCGACGCGGCGTGGCCGCTCAGCTCGTGCTTCTGGCGGAAGGCCTTGCCGCAGAGCGCGCACGCGTGCGGCCGCTCGCCGGAGTGCTTGAGCGCGTGCCTGCTGAGCCCCGCCTTGAGCCGGAACTTGGCCCCGCACTCGGCGCACTGGTGCGGGAACTGCTCGCTGTGCGTCTTCAGGTGCACGTGCAGGGTCGCGCTCTGGGTGAACCCCTTGCCGCACTGCGAACACTCGAAGGGCCGCTCGCCGGTGTGGATTCGATAGTGCTGCTTTAAGTTCTGGAGGTTGATGAACTTCTTGGGGCACACGTAGCAGGAGTAGCGGCGCACGCGCTCGTGCGTGTCGGTGAGGTGGCGCTGCAGGCCGCCGGGCGTGCGGAACTGCTTGCCGCACACGTGGCACACGCACGGCCTCTCCCCGCTGTGGATCCTTTTATGAAACAGGTACGTGTGCGACGAGCTGAGACTCTTCCCGCACGCTTTACACGTGTAATAAACTTTCCCGGCCAGCTTCGTTCGCACTTCGCTCAGCTCGAGCCTGGTCTGCTCGTCCATTCTGTCCTTCCTCATGTTGCAGTGCGTCAGATCGTCGTAGCTGTTCACGTCCAGCTCCTCGGCATGCCGTTCCTCATCCCCTTCGGAGCTATTTGAATCTGTGAAATCAGGGTACACGAACTCTTGGGATGGGTGCTCATTCACGACGTGGTTCCTGAAATTCACCAGTGCTTCGTAGAACTTGTTATATATTCCTGTTGACTTTTTGGCAGCAATGTCTGAGAGCGGCACATCATCGTTTTCCGAAGGTGACCTGCAACTGAATTGAGTGCAAGCATCCTCGCAACCGAGACGATCGTACGAGTCACTGTCACTTACTGTACAGTTATTACTATGAGTTGTATTTAGTTGGGGCTCCGTCAATGGACAACTATCGAAGGTTTCGCGGCGAGACTTGCATCTGCAACAAATAACTCCGGTTATTGTCATCGGTGCGCGTGCGTGCTTAAATGATATTTCAAATGTGTGTTCTTCCTAAATTTCTTTGAGCAAATGTGGCACGTGTATTTTCTCACGTCCAGATGCATTTCAGTATGTCGATCTAAAGTGTTCTTGGCTCTGAAGGCCTTCCCGCAGTAGTGACAAGCGTAAGGCCTGAGGCCCGAGTGCAAACGCGCGTGCACGTCGCGCGCTGTGGCCGACGGGAACGCCTCTCCGCAACTCGGACACACGAACCTCAGCTCGCCCTCGTGCACCACCTTCCAGTGAAATGTTAAACTTCCCTGACTCTTGTAAGTTTTGTTACATTTTTTACAAGTATATTTACTCGATTCGCTATTATGAGTTTTCAAATGAACGAGCATATTATACTTATTTGAGAATGTCTTCTTACATCTGGGGCATATCGCTGGGAGGTATTTTAGACATTTTGTATTTGGACTTTTTCTCTGTTTATCATTTTCTCCTGTACGTGTTTTTGCTTCAACGTGGGCATGGTTTACGTGCATGCGCAATTCTTCAGCGTCCTTGGCGGAGAAGCCACAAGCTCGGCACGTCACTCCATCCGAATCGTGGTGAGCATGTTGATTTTGCAGATGAAGCACAAAAGACTCCTTGGTGTCGAACAGATCACGACAGCATGTTACTCCTTTATCGAAATCAATATCCACATGTTTGCCGAGGTGACAAATGAGTCGCGACGCTGAAGAAAATATACTTTTGCAATGTGGACAGCAGAGTTCTGGCGTTGCCACCTCCGTGTCATGTCGCCGGTCTTCATTAGCGTCAGGATCGTCTTCAAAATCATTTATTATCAGGCTTTCCTCAAAAGCTACGTAGTCTTTTATAAAACTTTCTATGGATTGCAAGTTATGTACTTCAGAGTAATGGTTTAAGCTGAGATGTTCTGCTAAATCCTCTGCGGTATTTCCGACCGCAGCATCATTACATTTTTGGCAAATATATTTGAATTCTGAGTTTCCTTCTTCTAAATTCAATGTACATTTGTAACTTTTAAGTAAATCCTTTACAACAGAGTTAAGCAAAAGCGTTGACTCAAACCTGTAACTGTGTAGACATTATATTTAAGAATTAATAGTATGTTAACAATCAAACTTCCTAATAATCAGTTAATACTTACTTTCCGTCCCTGCTTAATGTGCCCACACCAGCACTTGGTCTGCGGACCTGAAATTTAAAGTTGTAAATGAAAATGTATTTATACTGTATACATGAATAATAATAATAAAACACGTATAAACAATACATGGATGATCGTATGCGTGGCTGCATCAACGACTAAGTGATCTGAGTGACTGATCACTTAGCCACATACAGGCTTTAGCATACTTGAACACACTGTATAAGTATAGTTTACATACGTTGGGGGACAAGACGCGCATATGCTGCCGCATCACAATGTTGGCCAGCTGGGCCTGCTTGCCCAGGTCGTCCCATGCGATGACAGCGTCATGACATTTACGGCATATCGATTGAGGTAAGCCGTCGTCCTTTTTCACCTATCAATATACCAATAAGAATATTTATTTATTGAATTAATCTTAAGTCATTAGAATAGTTATACAATTAATATATGTAATAACACATATCAATCAAGTCGTATTACTATAATTTAGCTCAATATCACAATTTTTTAAATGAATGTTTAACCACTTAGCAGTCTCAGCGTCTAAAACGATGCTATGACATCATAAAAAAATGATGTACAGCTTTATTCTTGTGACAGCAAAAAACAAACACGTAAAATACAAATCATTAAACATAATATAAAAACTAATAAATAAAATCAAAGATAATTTTACTGAAATATTACCGTGATGGGCAGGTATTTGTTGATTTTGTCCACCAAGTCAATCTTGAGGCCATCGTTGGTGAACAAATTATGACGATTTACTGAGACGGCGCAGCAGATGCGACACACTCTATCGAAATCGTCCTCTCCTAGAATAATGAATAGATATTCTTGATTTTGCTGTTGCAAAAAAACAAACCTAATATTTTTATGTACAATTCAATATATGAATCGTGTTTTCACTTTAGTCACTTGAGTGAACTTGTCAAACTCACACTTGAGTGCAAAAAACTATGACTCAAGTCACCAAGTCAACTTGAGTGGATTTGAACAGTGAAAAAAAGGTCCACATAGACGAACTAGCGGGATAAACTAGTAAATATAAAAAAGTAACCCCTTATGGCATGGACAAAGCTACATTTCCATTGCCTTCAACCCTACTTATGTCCCACTGGTGGGCACAGGTTTCTCTCCACAACCGAGGAAGGCCTGGAGCATACTACACCACATTGCTCCAATGTAGATTGGTGGAGATATGGGTTAGTGGCTGTCATATCTAGATATTACGAACTACCTACTTATTTACTTTGTTAACTGAATAATGTGAACTAATGTGGGTATATAATTATAAATCACTTGATAGGCAGCTCCCTAGCTGATTAAACATAATACACCTATTTAAGTCTTTTATTTCATATAAACAGACATATTAGTGGCGACGAACGGTAAAATAGTGCAAAATGGAGTACGAAGCAGTGAAATTTACTGAATTTAACCCACAAACGGACAATTGGGACAATTACATCGACCGATTGAAATTTTGTTTTGAGGCGAACGGCGTCGTCTTAGATACAGCTAAACGAGCGAATTTCTTTACAGTGTGTGGATCGCAAGTATATGAAACATTGTTGGCATTGATAACACCAAGAAAAGCAACTGACATTACGTTCAGTGAAATTGAATTTGCATTGACAAAACATTACAGTCCCAAACCAAATGAGATATCGATGTCATTTAGGTTTTATAAACGTAATCAGAAACAGTCTGAGTCGGCTACAGAGTATATTGCGCATTTAAGAAAACTCACGTCTGGATGTAATTATGCCGATTTGAAAAGAATGTTAAGGGATAGACTTGTATGTGGCATGCGTGACGAGCGTCTGCAATATGAATTGTTGAAACGAGATAATTTACGTTATCAGGACGTTGTTGACGCTATGCTATCGTCCGAAAGATTCAGGACGCGACAGTTGGCAACAGTGCCTCGACTCGAGCTGTTTTGTTAGATGCACCACATTGCGCTGGCGCAGAACCAATGGAAGTTAATGCAATACGGCCAAAGGCAAACACGCGTTTTTGTTATTGTTGTGGAGACCGTCATATGGGAGAATGTCGGTTTGTAAATGCCATGTGTCGGTATTGTAAGAAGAGAGGACACCTTGAAAAAGTATGCATTAAAAAGAAGAAAAGCACCGAAATTAACTTTACCGAAGAATCACCGGGTACCACCGTTCGAAGTGGAGATTTCATTAGCAAAGGTACCTATTCGGATGCAAGTCGACACCGGAGCTAGTTTTTCTATTGTTAATGAAAGTACTTGGCGGAAGCTCCAGATGCATTTGCCACACACTGTATTGAGGCCCGTTCAGGTGTTATTACGTACCTGGACTGATACGCCGGTTAAATTAATTGGCCAAGCTACCTTGCCAGTTAGATACAGAGACGTCGAAAAAGATTTGTCCGTGATTGTAGCCAAGGGTAATGGGCCTAACCTCGTGGGCCGCGACTGGTCTCCCACTGAAGATAACTATGAACATTAATTTCATATCGAATTTCGAGTTTGAACAGATGGAAGAAATTATGGAGAAGCACAAAGAGGTATTCAAGGACGGCCTCGGTACCTACCGTGGACATCCAATGGCGATACATACGAAGCCAGGAGCAATTCCAAAATTTTTAAAAGCTCGTTCTGTGCCATACGCTATTAAGGATCGAGGTTGAGAAGGAAATTGATAGACTGGAACACGAGGGTGTATTACGCCCCATTTCTTATTCTGAATGGGCTACACTAGTTCCGATTATGAAAAAATCTGGTGAAATAAGACTGTGTGGAGATTACCGCAGTACTGTCAATGAAGCAACTGAATCAGATACATATCCTATGCCAACGGCAAGTGAAATGTTTGCTACTGTGGCTGGTGGTAAATTTTATACAACTTTGGATTTAGATCGGGCATATACACAGGTGGTAGTTGATAAAAAAACATCAAAACTATTGACTTTAAACACTTGTAGGGGCCTATACTCAGTACATAGATTAGCTTTTGGAGTAAAGGCATGTCCTGGTATTTTTCAACGGTTAATGACATCTTTGCTAGCAGGTATACCAGGAGTGGCAGTCCTCATAGACGATATTATAGTGTGTGGTTGTACGATGCAAGAAATGCAGGGACGACTTGATGTAGTATTAGAAAGAATTGAACAGGCGGGACTTAGACTGAACAAAAGTAAGTGCAAGTTCGCTAAAGAAAAAGTGGAGTTCTTAGGATTTGTTATTGATCCTTCACCAAGGAAGATAGAATCCATAATTAATACACTAGCCTACACTACACGGAGCCTAAGAACAAACGTGAACTTCAGGCGTTTCTTAGTCTTTATAATTTCTATGAACGTTTCATACCACATAAAGCCACGTTACTTGAGCCGCTGCATCGATTGTTGGACATGGCTCAGCCATGGAAGTGGACAGATCATGAACAAACCGCATTTGAAACAGCTAAACGATTACTTGCTTTCGATTTGACTTTAGTGCATTACGACTCCGAGAAACCGCTGGTACTTACCTGTGACAGTTCTGAGTACAGAGTAGAAGCAGTTCTATCTCATGAGCTAGAAGACGGTCAGGAACGACCAATTGCTATGGCCTCGAGGACTTTACATGTGCATGAGCGGCGATATTAGCAATTAGACAAAGAGCCTACTTCTATTATGTTTAGAATAACTAAATTTCATAATTACCTTACGGCTCGACATTTCCGTATTGTGACAGACCACAAACCGTTGTTGGGTATATTTGATCCAAAAAAGCCAATGCCGAATATGCTGTCACCGCGGTTAACCAGGATAGCTATCGCCTTGACCTCACATGATTATGAAATTTCATATAAACCAGGTTCACAGATAGGCTACGCTGATAACTTAAGCAGATGGCCACAACCAATATCAGATCAAACGGAGCATCAACCTAGGGAAGTTTTATTGATGACAGAAACACCTGCCGACTTTCCTTACGATGAGGATCATATAGCGACAGAGACAAGACGTGACAAAATACTCTCCCAAGTTATGAATTACATACAGCGAGGATAGCCTGCAAGAGAAAATAACCCAGATTTGCGTACATTTTGGCTTCACCGGACTGAATTGTCATTTCAAGATGATTGTATACTTTTAGGTAGTCGGGTGGTAATTCCTAAATCTCTTCGCCAAGCTATATTACAAGTGCTACATAAAGCGCATTCCAGAATGGTTCAGACTAAAGCACTTGCTAGAAGCTATGTTTGGTGGCCGCACATTAATGAAGATATTGAGACGTTAGTAAGCAATTGTACGAATTGTCTTGAAAACGACAAAGACAAGTCATGATTGAATTACCCCAACACGAGCATGGTCAAGGCTTCATATTGATTTCGCTGGACCTTATATGAATAAATATTTTTTGATTATCGTAGATGCCTACTCTCGATGGCCTGAATTATTTATGGTTAATAATACTACTTCTGCAACCGTTATAAAACTGTTAAGAACAACTTTTTCTACACATGGTTTGTGTGAGGTGTTGGTGTCCGATAATGGCACATCTTTTATGTCCAATGAGATGGAACAGTTTTTGAAAGCTAATAATATTCGCCACGTCACCACAGCACCTTACCATCCAGCTACAAATGGATTAGCAGAACGTATGGTACAAACCATTAAAGATAAATTAAGAAAAATGCAAGAATTGACTTGGGACGTTAAAATACCTAACTTATTACTGAGTCTACGCAGCACCCCATGTGCAACAACAAATAAGAGTCCTGCAGAATTGCTCATGAAGAGACGTTTATGTACTTTGTTAGACACTTTACACCCAGATAATTTACAGAATAGAAGGATAGAGGAACAAATAACCAAGAACAATAAACAATGTTGGTATATAATTATAAATCACTTGATAGGCAGCTCCCTAGCTGATTAAACATAATACACCTATTTAAGTCTTTTATTT
>DWQK01004833.1:0-10069 GCA_018231225.1 Noctuana stator | reverse complement strand
GACATCCATCGAACCATGAAGCTAATAAGTTAACACAACATTTACTGGGTCTTAGGTGGTACGAAGTTCGCCAGGTCAACTAGTACTAATATATAAAGCCTTCAGCTTCAGTTTGTTTGAACGCGCTAAACTCTGGAACTACAAGTCGGATTTGAAAAATTCATTTTGTGTCTGATAGCTACATTAATGAGGAAGGTTTATAGGCTATCAAGCGTTACGTCACAATTCTTAACGCGGGTGAAACCGCGTGGCACACCTAGTTTATTATAATATTGGTAACAATAGATTATAGTCTTCTTTGTGAGAGCATGGTGCCTTATGTTGGTATAGGGATAGCTGTATTACAGGTTACCATTGCCCTCATAAATAATCGTAGTTGAGCATTAACTGGACTGAACATTTTTGGCAATAAAGACTGCATAGGTATAATTTTGTCGATTAGGTTGTTACAAAGAGGTGTGGTTACTGTTTAATCTGGTATCTGGTGCGAGGTTGCGACCGGTTTTCTGCATTGAATGTCAGAGGTGAAACTGTGTCGTGATCTTCAAAGTCCAAAAAAGAGTTAATGTCGTAATAAGTCATTGGACAATAATAGTAACGATTTCCTTAATTGTACTCCGTTTTAGATGTTTGAAATTAGAAATATTTCTATTATAATTTATAACTCTTATCGTTTAATAAGGGTTATAATACTTATGTATCTTTTTAATAATAATAAAATTATTTCAGCTTTTGGTGACCGGTATAGTTTTTCTTTGTTCTAAGTTCAAGCAAAACGGTTTATTACAAATCTTTTGAGGATCCCGTTTCATTTCACAACTGAACTAATTATTATGTACCTTTTAATATGAAGGCAGTTCATATTATGTTTAAACTTCAACGCAATAATAAATATAACTTTTTTTCTTCTCGTGCTTGTACTTTCTCTGTTAGGTAATGCAATGCGAATACGAACCTACTTACCTGTATGTAGGTAAAAGTTTCATCTTGCTTATTACATAAGGAATCATAGATTTAATGGTTAGGAAATCACATCATAAAAATGGCTTAGTCAACATTGTGCTATGTATGACTGTACTTAAAAGGTGAATGAAAATATCGTGATCAAAACCTGCATACCTGAGAGTTCTCCATAAAATTCTCGAAAGGCATATGGCGTTCACCAACCCGCACTCGGCCTACATGGTGGACTACCACCAAAACCCTTTTCATGTTTAAGAGAAGATTCGTGCCCAGCACGACAGCGATGGTTTGATAATGATGACGATAAATTATTTTAACCCAAAAAATATTCGGTAAAGTGGTAAAGGAAACTTTACAGATAATATTATATGCGCTAGAACTGAAAAAGGTTAGCTAAAAGAGAATATTTATTTAAAAATAATTGTTGTCCCCATTACTTTAAAACAATTGTATGAATTATTAATTCTAATTCTTCAAATATAATGAAGCTTGACTCGCCAATTAGTAAATTGGGGATTGTCCTTGAGCGGCCAACAAATTAATTATTACTGTAAATGAACATAAGTTATTAAGCTCCTTGTGGTAAGTTGATTCTTTTTTTAATTTGGGTTCTCCTATATGTTTTAATTATTTCTTAAGTTTACATTCGTTTATGTCTGATAATTTGTCATCACTAGGTTATTTATAGATAAATATAGGTATTTATTTTGCGTACATTGTTGTTATCCGAATGGGACTACCTTTAGAATTGAGGCGTGCGACCACAATCTTGTGGCGTAGCGTCGTCAATCCGTCGTGGTTCGAATTGAATTTCGTCGTCGATTGAATTTCAGTAACATGAAATACAATTTTATTGTTAATTTTCCGTCGTTAAATCGATAACAATGAATATTTCTGTGTGAATATTCCTCATTTCTCTGATTGTCCTTTGCAGCCCGATTTAGACGAACATTCTTGACACCTTTTTGCAGAAACAATTTCGATGGATTATGACAGTAACCACTGTCATAATAATAATCTAAAAATACTCTAAAAGAAGACTATATTCTCAGATAATATGAAATCGTTTGTAAAATTTAAATGGGTTTCTCAAGTACTTACCTAAACAAAATTATCACTAAAGAAGTTTGACCATCATGCATTCCAATCATCGAAATCGGCCTATAGACTATCTCTAACTTGCGCACTGTAAACCTAATGGTCCTTACCTACCTTATATAATCTTGGCGTCAATCTTATTTTTTTTCTTTGTCCATCACCGGTTCGACGCGACGGGGCCATACGGCGGTGCGTGTTTTATCTCGGGCGCAAAATCGAAAATTCTTATCCTTAATTGAATTGAATGAAATTGCATTACATGGATACATAGTGAGGAGCGGTGTCATTGATGGTATCTCGGTGGCGACGCGGGCAAAAAGCCGGAGCCGTCGATAAACGTTTGTCGTGGACGAAGGAGGCCAATTATGCAGCCCTGACCGATGTCCCGATTGAGACTACCAAGTAGCTGGCACTCACTACCTTGTCTTAATGATTTATACGGAATCTTGAGTTTATGAATTTATAAGTCTATATGAATATAGTAATTTACTGAATAAAATACAAGTACCTAAAATACAAGTGTGTCTCGTAGTGTAGTCTTTGTCAAAAAGTCAAAGATATAACTACTTATGTAGTGAGCTCAAACTGCAAATTGCTTTATAAATAGATAATAGATTGCAAGATATTAAATATTCAAGCAAAAAAAATTATGCCAACTTCTTAAGTCTAAATAAATATAATTTTTATTTATCTGGTTGCCTTTAGCCATATTTACGACTATTCATGATAAGGCTATCACGAAAATGTTATTTTTTTACATAATAATAGGTCTCATAAAATGACATTTATTACTATAGGACTGTAGAAAAAGTTTATTTTTTACAAAATCTTAGAATCTTGTGATTAAATCCCGCATATTAATATGATTTAGTAGAATTTGGGAGTTAGATATTAGACGCTACTCTAATCTTATCTGTGATGCCCTTTGCCCGCGCCCACTGAAGGACTAAGTTTTGAATAAGTAACATCAATCTACTCAGGCATCTAGCGTCGACGACAAAAGGGGAGGGGTAACAGAATCCCTTAAGCGTTAATGATTTTCTTACCAAACCATAAGGTTAAGACGTCCTTTTGATAAATCACTCTATGTTAATTTACTTATTAATTTATTCTAGCAATTTATTGTAAGAATAGGCATTAAGGAATGGAATAGTAACTTAATGCTGAGTAAAATTAATTTATACAGCAGGTTTGGTACGTTCCAAGACTTCCGAGTAACTATTGGTAGGAGGTGGACCACCGCGGTAAATTTATTCTAATCGTGCGGATAAACGAATTATTTTACATTACATTCACTTCGTGTGCGCCATTCCAGAAATCCTTCGCTGAACATAATAGTGTCATCGAGATTGCAAAATATTTTTCGATTCAGCAATTTTGTACAATTTTCATTTTTATTTTACAAAAATGTCAATTTAAGTAGTTAGTTTGATACATTTGTTACCTAAATACTAACAGGTAAGTCAGTTTCGCACAATTGAGGCGCGGTTGTTTTATACTCAAATTCAAAGATTGATAGAGCAAAGGTGGCCTTATATTTTTTCAGTGGGCTCGCCACATTTTATCTGTGTCCAGAAGTCGTGAGTAATGTGTAACAATGACTAATACAACACAGCTGTCTCCGAGGCGTTCTTGCGGCGAAAGAACAATGTAATTTTCTGCTTCTATTACATGAAATGCCGCCTTAACAACCTTAATTATTGTAAGTAGTGGACAAGCATCAGACAAGAATGTAGGTACCACTTCCTTATTACCTACGCTATTGTTATTGCAAATTTACTTGAACTGTCAAGAGAAAAACGAAATATCTACTGATTCGGCGTCAAAGACACTTGAAAATATTTTTTAAAGAAAACATTAAACCGACTTTAAACACAAAATTAAAAAAAAATATTACAGACTTCAATAATAATTATGTTTTGGAGCCAATAAAAATTATGTTATAACCACCTCTTCATATTACACTTGGCTACTATAGACAACTTTGTAATTTTCATAGCCTACTGTGCCTACAATCTTGCTCATCTCTATATTCATCCTTTTCACTCCTTATCGCTTCATAAAAATGTTAATAGTGTTTGATGGTTTCTCCCTTTGACACACTTCGCTTTATTGCTCGTTGCGTCATTGTTGTCAGAGTTTAATTAAGTTTACCGGCCGTTTACTAGAATGCTGCTTGTTTTTGATTTTCTGTTGTTAGTCAATCATTAATTTTTGATCGATTTCAAAAAACCGAATAGGTTCTCAATTTTTCTGGATCTTTTTGTTGTTGTAAGTATGTATGTTGTACCTATGTTCGTCGGGAAACCAAAGTAAGTTTCGGTTAACGATTTCTATAAAAAATTATTATGAAAAAATTTTGGAGTCTTTAACCAAACTGCATTAAATAATGTTGGATCCTTTGCAATCCTCATTGTTTTGCGCATTGATAAAAATCGCTGTTTACCTTTTATAATTACTTTCTTCATTATTAATTGTCTGCGAAAATCCTTGTACCTTAAAAAACTTTACCACCTTACATATTTTTGTAATTTACCTAAATCTAAATTATATGTCTAAAAAATAACGAAGTACTATAGCTGGTAAGTTTTTTACATTATTATTAATTTAATTAACATTTAAAAACATCTACCTTCCAGTTTGATGTTTCCACGTAAGCCGCTGTATATATTTGTCAAATTGCACATGTATGTTTGTTTTACAAAGAGCGCTTTCCTTTTTGCTGCTCACTCGTAAAACTCTATTGACGTGCTGTCCGACATTAAACTCATAAAGACGACCCAATTTGCGACTGTATATTTCGTAGAAAAGTGAGCTCACTTCGAAATTACCCCAGAAGCTATATCTCCATATTATTCTTTATTACTGTAAAACCTTGAATGTGCATTTTCATGAGACTTTATGTGACTCATAAATTTATTAGAGCTTCAACTTTCCTAGAGTTTTACAGGTTAAACACAAACGGATATCTATGAAGACTTATGGACTAATAAAACGACTTCCGAGCCTAAGGTTGGTTTAGTCATTGGATTTACAGGGCTTTTAAATTTAATTTGTTTTCGAATAACCTACCACCTTTTTTGTTTTAAAATTTCTTGAATTATTGTTAGTGTATGTGTAACTGATACATTTTCTAAATATAGTTCATCAAAAGTACAATGTAGCGGGCGATGCGCATATGATGTTTTTCAGTTAAATGTTATTGAATGGAGTTAATGCAATCTATTGTATTGTACCCTCACCTTTACCTCATCTATGTCCGATAAAATATTTTACGATCCATCCTAACACCAAGGTGAACGTTTTTGTATGGCACTTTAAATGAGAATAGCTCCCGAGGAGTGCAGTATTCCTGCCTTATCAGGCTCGTTAGTCCTCCGGGAAGCGCTTTACGATACGGAGTGGGGCTTACGGCCCTCTGCGCTTCTTGCCTTGAAAACCGTTTAGATTACAGAGCATATGTTATAGGAATTACTGTATTAACATAAAATTTCATTATTTACATAAAACAACGTCTTTATTCTGAGTTCGAAGACCGTTCATACAAGATACAGGGCAGTTTCATCAGAAAAAGAACAAGGCGCTAACAGGTGAAGTGCCAATGTTACTGTGCCAATCGGTCAACGGCAGGTTTTGCTGGCCAAAGTATTCAAGCATGCATTCAGTTCACGAGATATCTGCCAATAGATTCGGGGTCAATGTTCTGAGGCCATTGTGCTGAATGATGGAGAATGTTTTTTGATAATACCAACGCGTCGCAAATCAGACCAGTTACAGCCGTTTTACGCGGTTCATCCGCATCATCGAGGTCGCGTAGTTATATTATGACCTTGAAGTCATTTGACATTTTAGGATTCAGATTGTTTATTGAATGTTATTTCGTAAAAATAATCATCGTTATTTAGGCAGTGATAGGTACATAAATGATAAACTAATGCTTAATAACTTAATTAAACATGTAAGTCAATAAATTATAGTTTAGAATTTTTGGACTATCGCGAATCCCAACGCGAGACCATTGAGAAGCCAGTGATAGTATAACTACATGATAATAGCAGACTAGCCCAGTCCATATAAAAAAATCTATCTCATAAAATGATTACCATATCTTGTAATTATGTCGCTAAAGGTAGCTTTTTTACGGCCCGCACTGAATCAAGCATGTGTGTATGCTTGAAAATTATCTGATGATAGTTGAAGTTCCCGTCTCCGAGTTTTCCGTGTAAATCGAGAAGATAACGACAGTTGGAGCTATTACTTCAGCTGAGATAATTACCCCCTACGTAGGCACATGTACGAGTATAGTACATATATATACCTAGATATTATACATACATGCATACATCTCTGAGCACTTCGTGAATGTGTATTTTATATGAGTGATATTTTCATGTTTCATAGTACGTTACCATTATTAGTATTAATATGGCGGACTAATAAAATATTGTCATAACATCAAATAAAGTTTTTTTTTTCAAGTTGATCGTAAAATAATAAATACTTAATAAATACTAATACAAACCTAACATTTTTCCATTGTTTCAAATATTAATGCAAATATCTCTTGTTTCAGGTAAGCGCTAAAGTGGGTCAAAATGCCGTCTAGAACATCGGGAGCACGAATAAAACTCATAGTTTACTTTTAAGCTAATCTTATTTTCACTCTTTCGTATGTCGCTAGTGAAGCACTTAACAATATTTTCGCTTCCGGTAACATTTTCGTGTATACATATTATTATTTCCTATTTAGTTGACATAAAAAGATCCGGGACGATGTGCCTTTGAGGGATATAGCTTAGAAACGCTGAGAAAGAGGGCCTGGGGGACGCCGACCAGTATCCCTTGAAATATGTATCGCTGTGTTACTTAATTCCTCAGACCATTTTCCGAATGGAAAAATTCACTCAGCCGGCAGCCGCGAACGATTACTCCTCCTTATAAGTGACACACGGCGTGGCGGGTTGGGTCGAGCGGCGACCGCGGGCTCGGCTCGGGGTTAGGGCCACATAAATAATCGAAAGCTTAAGAATTCACCCGCTCTGGAAATTGCGGAATATCGGGGAAACACGTTACTAAACTAATAGCCGAGAATATAGCACCCACGAAACTACGGGCCGCCTTGCTCTGACACGTTTGGTTTTTATTGTTTGTTATCGTATCGAGTGATTGGAACACAATTTTTCTATGTATCGTGGTGGGTATGATATATATTTATAAGATATATTTATATTTGCAAGGCTATGGAGAACATTTGGAAAGTATAATTCTAGGACTAGAAGTTTCACATATTCACAGTGCGTTTCAATACCAATGATCATTGAGAACTATAGCCGGCTGATATAAAATTACAAATAAATATCAATGAGTTATTCTCACTGCGCCAACCGGTCATATATTGTGACCGCTGCTATCTTCGAAGCATAAATCCCCAATTGTTCTGTCACCGTGTGGGTGCTGCCTCCGCTACTTTTTAGCCGACTTCAAAAAAGGAGGATGTTCTCAATTTGACTGCATTTTATTTATTTATTTATTTATGTAATGGTCCGTCCCTATGCGTTTTAATACCATTTACCTCATTGTAACGGTGGGGAAACCTTTAAAAGGTATCCAGATACCGGTATGGGAGTGATATCGGCTTTGTGGGATTCTTAGTGCAATAAAAATTCCCCGCCTCAGCTTATTTACCTAAGCTTATAAAGAAACGCGCTCTCCTTGTAACTGCCACCGCATGTTCCAAGTTCGTTCATTATGACTGAAAACGATGATGTGAAAATCGCGATAACAGCGCCCGAGCATGTGGCCGATGCTACGTTCAAAGGATCCAACATAACGTTCCGAGAAAACCCGATCTCGTTACGATAGTTCTCATATTCGACACCCCGAGGCCCAAACTTATCTTAGCCGATAGGACTGGTCTTCGTGCAATGAATTAATTTGCCTCCCGCTATTATGTTAGTGTGATCGCAATAAAGATATCAACGTGAACGTTTTGTTTCGTAGAACCTGATAATTTTCGGATTGTTTATTGGTTATACAGACAGTAATTTGACAAATTACGCGATGTGTTGTTGTTTTCAATTAGCTATCAACAAACGTCGTCGCCATGTTGAACATTGCTGAAATGCGTTGTTATCACAATTTATGGCAGCTTAACGTACAACAAAGAGATCGTGTGTTTCACTAGAGATACGCCCAGGACTTGCTGTTACAGTGACAAATTACCGCTTAAACCGTGCACAAAGTGATACAGATAGCCGGACATTCAGTAGAGGGACACGGAATGTAGTGTGTGTGAAAATAATCAATTTGTTGAAGGAATGCAACGAATCCGTTTAATTCATTTGATTAAACGTGAATTTATTTATTTATATTTAAATTTAATATTTCTTATTACCTACATTAAGAATAATATTTTATTTTCAATCTACGTCCTAGAAAGTACTAGTATTTCAGAAGTTGAAATGAATTGATGCCTATATGGTTACAGTTTCAAAAAATCGTGTAGGCTACGTTCTAAAAACTTGTACCTAAAAGTTTTCGTAAACTCGCATAGTTAATGTAACATACCTAATTTGAAGCAATTGAGCTTAAGCGTTATCTATAACGATGCTAGTTATTCTCATGCGGTAGAGTAGAATATATCAAGTAAAACGAAACGATAAGCGTGAAGTACCTACACGGCATTAATTCTCAAAACCCTCTACAAGAGATGTTGCTTTCCATTACTCTGATCATGAAAAGACGAAATGAATTCGCAAAGAAAACGGTCTGTTCTCGTTATTTTCTTTGTAATTTGCTGCGCTAGACGCGAGTTTTAACGATATTGTATATTTTCTAGACAGTGACATATAAACCTCCACAGGCACTCTTGATTTTTTAATAGACTACCTACTTATTATCGTGATGTCTATTCTTATAACTTGTTTTGGAGATGAGCAAATTTTCATCATTGACAATTCAACATAATAATTATATACCCGCATATGTAAAATCGTCGAAATTAATTTTACATACATAGGTACAATAAAAATGATCCAATGTATTCCTCCTTGTTTTAAAGTCTGGTAAAAAACCGGTGAATAACCGTTCCCTTAAAATTCAATTTGAATTCAGATATTTTGGCGAAAGAAATCCGATATCTCTCAACTTCCTTTTTGTCAGAACCCCTGGCTGTTTATCAGAAATGTCAGCAATTGATCAAAAAGTTATT
This sequence comes from Noctuana stator, assembly GCA_018231225.1. NCBI lineage: Eukaryota > Metazoa > Arthropoda > Insecta > Lepidoptera > Hesperiidae > Noctuana > Noctuana stator. The sequence continues at coordinate 798 of DWQK01004833.1, read as the reverse complement.
TGCTATGCTATATCTATAAATGACATTTATGGACGCTTAGTATTTTGAATGTCCTCGTAAATGTTCGCCGAAGCCTTTTCGGAAATACTTAAATGTTCCGCCGTTGTCGTAATAAATTGCCGCAATAAATTTAATATTAATAATGAGTTTCGTGATATGTGCAGATTTATTTGTATTAGGTACATACTAATTTTTTTAGTTTAGATTTTACGTAAGTACCTATATACGAGTATAAATCTCGTAAAATATTAAAAAATGTTTACTAATTATTTAGATATTTTTTAGAGCAAGACATATACCATTTTATTTGAATCGCGATGTAACTCTCATCGATGATGGATGCCGCCCGGCATCTGATACGAGTATGTCGAACGTCCAGATGCCACGAGCGTCTGGTCACTCGTTTGCTTCTTGCAAATGTTTTCTGTTATTACAACGCACGTTTATTTTCGTATCAGATTCTATAGAGAAGAATTGACATAAATTCCTCTCGACATTATTTAGCAGTGAGATTTTGTTTTATCATAACTGGAATACTTAAAATCTCTAAAAGCCTCAATTTCATTACTTTCTATATACCTACTATATCATCTAACAATTTTCTTTGTCTTAATGGTTGGCACGAAGCGAACGTCCAATGACCTACGCTAAGACTATGTTTTATTCCTTAAATCATGAACCTTGAATAACTAATTCAGAACTCGCGTGGGAAAATTCAAACAGATTTATTCAGAGTCATTTACTTAATGCTACAGAATATCATCCATCCGAATTGGTTCCTGTTGAAAGGCTTCTTAG
>DWQK01004832.1:0-10069 GCA_018231225.1 Noctuana stator | reverse complement strand
TCTCTTGGGTGCCCTATTCTAAAAATAGAAAATTATGTTACACCATTTTAGTTTAAAGTGTTGTCAGTTTTGCAATAACATTACATCTATTAATTTAAAATACTTGATATCAAATATTAGAAATAATAAAAAAATAGTGATTCAAAGCCATTTGCAAGCATTTTTTAAAATAAACTTAATTAATCTATTAACACTCCATGAATATAGATTTTATACTTTTTATATTACTCTATAAATATTTAACATTAATTGAGTGTATACAAATACCTAACTATGATGAATAAAAATTTTGAGTTTGAGAATGGCTATACAACATTTTTTTTTAATTTTTTAGTTTAGTTTGGACTTATTCATTTTGTTTTATCAAATGCATGGTTAAAAAAATGATAGTCATCATTATCTAAGTTTTGTGATAATGCACACTACAATGCCAGGTGTACTGTTGAGGAAGTTCTGGAACATTGCCAGATATTTAAGACATGGTCAACAATATGTTGCCAAAGGTTAAGATCAACAGAAACATAACACTTCACTTTAAATATAGACAAACGCTTTTGATAACAACTTTAATACACACTATTTATTAGTGTTTTAAATGATAATTTTAATTGATATTTTGAAGTATTAATGAGGCAATGACTAGCTATTTTTGAGCCTGACAGATATAAAAATATATATAGCAATATGATTGCTTCATTTTAATCACTCTATACACCTTTTACGATTCAATTATGATACACCTACACTCACTTAAAGAAGTTCCTACAATAATTATAGTATTGGGTGTTATAAATATTATATTTACTTCATGAGTCTGGCAGTCCATACTCCACAAGCTGGCTTCATTTCCCGCAGCATCACTGCCTTGCCTAGATTCAACTTGACTTGGTCCAAAAATTTAGTAGACTCCTCATCCAATTCACTGGCATAGGGAAGGACATGATTCGTCAAGATCTCCTTCTGTGGATGGAATCCTAGCTTTTCATATCGGTCTGGAGGTAGTTCCACTTGCTCAAATTCTTCGTCCTGTATCATTTTGAATGATTTTCTACTACTTGATCATTTAATTATTGCACAATTATCCTTAGAACTCGATGCCCACATGAACACAGCTGTTTCAAATGACAACACAATTGCAAATAATCAGTATAGTCCCGTCATGTATAAATCAAATCAACATTGAATTTTCACAAGTCATGAATGGTTGTAGATTGATAATAATTTCCTCAACAAGAAAAAAATCTGAATGACTTGAAAATGATGACGTTTTGATTTTAATTTACGACATTTTAATTTTGATTGACGTAATTGCAGGAGCTTAGTGCTCTGTGCAAGTAACACAGAAAGAAGCAATGTTAGCAATGTCATGTCAACCATAGATTTTATATAAACAAGATGTCAACACAGACTATAATTCGGATTTTAAAGGTATGCACGCAAGCTCGCGGCCGTGATCCTTTCTTACCTTAGACGTGTGTATAAGTATAAATTGTGGGTTATTGCTGATTGCCAACCTTCAGTAATCTACTTATGCCGTACGTCTATCGTAAATATTGTATTATATTTATTTTGAGGATTTTATTGTCATTATTTTAAAAGATACTTATATACTCATCATAATATTGACAAATTAATGGTGTATGCCTTTACGGACTACACAGATGCTTAATGCAAAGGATAGATTTAGTAAAGAAAAAACGAAATCAATGTTATTGATGGGGACATTTAATAAGACATGGGGAGACATTTAATAAGAGCGGAAGCAATAAAACATATTTTTTAAATCTTACAGATCTTTTAATAATAGAAAGATGTGAAAATTACACTTATGCTACATGATGAAATAAATTTAATCACGACAAGCCAAATTAAATTACATTAGTATTTGAGTGATTAAATCCAATCACTCTGAAGTTTATCTTGGTATCATTACTATGCAAAGAAGAAATACTTCATACAAGTTATTTGCATTGAAATATAAGTTGAACTATAATTCTATTGCTCATTTAAAATGTTTGAAAATGTTGTTTTGACAATTCATTAAAGTATCTCATTTGACTAATAGCGAGTAGTGTCTACTATCGTATTACAGAAGATTACAGTGAAACATTTAAGTTAAATTATAGTTTCTTTAGTAGTATATAAGCTGGCTGCAAACACGATATCTCTCTTAATGGCAACTGATGCTTCTGCCATCTTCGCTTGAAGTTTTGGGTCGCCTATAGCCACCGCTGCGTCTTTTACGTCGACGAGTAACTAGAAAATGAAGTTGTGAAGTTAATATACGTCTTCGTTCATTCATTTGTTCTTTAACTAGTTTAGACTTAGGTATAGTTGGTTATTATACACTAAGGTAATCTGTGAAACTTAGTGTAATATTCATTTTATTATTCATTAATAAAAACCTTCAGACATTTAGTATTTCATTAGTATATTCTCTACTATACTGTTCCACTTCAGAGCTATGGACACACACAAAAACAAATATCTACACAAAAACCATTTAAATTCATCATTTAAACTACAGTCTGCTGGGATTGTAACCCAGGACCTTTCGAATGGCGGATCGTCTTGGTAACCATTACACAACACGAACATACATAATCAAAACTGGCCAACATAGACATAAATAAGTTTATATATACCTCATGTAATTGTTGGATACATCTGACTATAATTCCCTCTTGCACATCAGTTAGGTCCATGATCTCAGCAAACGGTTTCTCCAAAGCCCATTCGTACACCACTCTCACGAGGCCGAAGTTGAGCCTGTCTGATTGGGCTTCGAATTGTTCCACCTATAATAAATCTATACATTAATACTTAATGAAAAAACTTACAGTATACTAGCTGTACCACACGGTTCCACCCGCGTTAAGAATAGTAACGTAATGCTTACCATATACTTAGCCTCAATCGAACAAATCTCTCTATCAATCTCATCGATCATTTTCACTCCCTCCGCCAATTTCTCCGTCAATTTCTGGTCAACGTTCGTCCTCGCTTGGAACACGAAGCAACTGAGCAAAGCGGCAATCTCGGCCGGATTCTTATCAGTAAATACATTGCGGAACACCAACTCCGATATGATCAGTTCATTCGTTCCCATTCCGCAAGCTACTCTGCCCTTAAGAATGACACCGTCTCGTTCGTCTATGTAGTTTAGTTCTCGTAACACTAAAAGCCTTCTTTGGTAATCGGGGTAGAGAGCTAAGTTTTCGTAGGAGAGCAACCGTTTGTACTTGTCGCGCGTACGCTCGCACTGCTTGCGTTCGTACACGATCGCAAATTCCGACTTGAAATTCGCAATGTCAGTCGTTTTCTTAACAATTTCTATTTCGGCCTGTAAAATAAATACCTATGTTTTATTTCTCAATTTATCAATTAAACAAAACAGATATGAATTATTCTTCGATGAAGGAAAATATTGTGACCAACTTTTCCATGGAGCGTGGCGGATTGTCAAGATAACGCCAGAGCGATATTTTTGTTACCAATCTGAATGTTAAATCAAGCCGAAATCATGAAATACTATTGTGTCACGCTTATTTGTTATATAATATATAACAAATAAGCATAACATATAAACATAACATAACTATAATATTATTATAGTTATGTTATGAGTACTGACTTGCAAAGCCTTCATCTTGTCAAGTGCCTTCAGGATCTCGCCACTAGTGATTGCCAGGGATTGTGTCAGACTGAGTCGCTCGAGCGTACTGGCCCCGCAGCGCGCCGCGTGCGACAGCCGCAGCAGCTCTTGCACTGCGCTCGCGCAGCTGGATCCTACCGGGGCGTCGCGGAACCTGATCGATATTCGATCAACTTTAGATACAGAACGTTTACTTATTTTGAATAAAGGTTTTTAGTAAAAAAATATGTTCAATTCCGTGTACCAATGAACTGTTTGATTTATTTCACATTCATTAAGTGAATGTTAATAACTTATGATTAATAAAATAATAATATTATAACTTTGAATTTGTTCATTTAATTTTAAGGTAGTTATAGAAATAAAAAAAATGTTCTTCCATATTACTTGCCATTCCTGCATAGAGTTAAGTTAAGGTCTTATACAAGTTTTGTAATAAGAGTGCTTCCTACCTTGGAATTTGCCTATTCTCCCAATCCTTGATAATGAGGCTGGGATCTATTTTGAGGTTCGTTTTGGTTACAGCTACTATATTCTTTGGCGCTATACACAGTATCGTATGATCCATAGTGCTTTCTTCAGTACCTGAAAGGAAAATTAATTAAAAAACTAATATAATATGGAGTTAATATTCGATAAGTAGTGTTTGTAAACTTCATGTGTATTTCAATCAATTAATGGACAAATCTCAAGTTTTTCCACAATATTTTCTTTCACTGAATAACAATTGATAATTAATTTCTATTTTAAGCCTCTATATTTATCCTTCTGTGCGTTACTTTAGAAGTTATACGTTATACTTGATTTTGTATAAAAAAAAATACATGTAGATATAGAGTCTGGAACAAAAAATAATCCTATATACATACCTATATAATCATACTGAGCAGAGAAACTTAAGTGTCGATACCAATTTTCATCAAGTTCAAAGTTGTATTTATTATTGTTCTGTTCAGCTGTGTTCAGTGCCAGTATCTTGTATGGCGTCAGACGAGGACCTGAAATAACCTTTCTATATAAAACCCATAAACAATTTCATCATTTTTATAACATGGTCTATAATTTCGATAACATTTCTCAATTAATATGTAAGTGCAATAATTCCCCTAACTCAAGTGAAGTCTTCGCAACGCTTACTTCTATCGTATTTTCATTTTATTTATACTAAATTCATTCAGAAATTGATTAGACACCTAGTTTACAATGCCTGTGGGTACTTGTTGCCATCACCAGTCAGACAGTTCACTGCAGCAAATAAACGACTCAAAATTAACCGACTACTAGCTACATTGACACTTAACACACATTTAAACTCACCACTAGTATTCAATAGAAGGCCAAGTTGGTTAATAAACGGGCCCGCAGAGAATATAACTATTTTCCCCGCGACCAATTCCTTAACAATCCTCGCCTGACTCAGCAATATGGGCATGATTTCGTTCAAAACATCGATATACGCCGACACGGCGTCGTAGAACGTCGATAAAGGCGTCAGATGAGGAGGTAGGGGTGTGCTGCACTTCTCGGCATATTCTTTCTCTGCTAGTTCTAATTGTTTCCTGTTCTTATCGGCTTGGCATATTTGGTTGAACTCGCGGAACGACCGCTGCATCATACCCAGAACTGTCACTGTCGCGGCTCTAGAAAATAAAGTTCAGATCAATTTTAAATTCATTCATTATTAAATTTTTTACAGTATAAGTAGTATAAAATTATTATCATTGATTTCGTGGTCAACATTTTTCTCTTAGAGCTTTTGAGCATTGTATGATATTAATGTAATGTATTGTAGTTTTTTAATACGTATTTTTTCTTACTTAGGTAAATACTAATAAATAATAGTATCCTAGGCAGAACAATATGCTCTGAAAATCTATATTTATTAAATGACTTATTAATGGAAATATAAATATAATCTTTATATAAATATAATCTTTACAAATATAATCTTTTTATATGCGTGTGTATGTCACTGAACTCCTCCTAAACGACCGGACTGATTTTGATTAAATTTGTTGGTCTATTCATGGGGACTGGAGAATGGTTTAGATTCACAATTTAGTCAGTCTTTTTGTATATGATATCTACATTCATGAGGAAGGCTATCAAGCATAACGTTACTATCCTTAACGCGGGTGGAACCGCGTGGCACAGCTAGTATAGATATAAATATTAGAGATTCATAGTGTAATAAAAACGTTTTAGAACTTCGCTATTCTATACATCCAAATTTTTTTATAAAACGTTATAAACGTTTCTTGATTCTTCTATATCCTTACCGCAAGAGACTCAATATCATGGCGTATGTGAGCCTGAACTGTGAGGAGAGTTTCTGTGGGATGCCCAACATCATGCCCTTCAGCGTCACCTGGTCGGGAACCTCCTCCTTGCATAGGATTATCACCGTACCCGTCTTATCTAGACCTGAGGGCAAAGGTTAGTTAAGTTTAAAAAAACTTACGATATTAACATAATGTATAAACATATTTAAAATTTAATTATGAATTTATTTATTAATTGTTAAAAATGAGAAAGGGTAATTAATTAAGCTCCATTGTTAACTTTTATGAAATAATTTAAATATTGCGTATTATTTAAATAAAAATTGTGTGTCTGCTATAAATATTAAAAATTGTAAATGTAATGTAATGTTACCAATACATGTAGGTAAGAACTTACAGACGGTCACTTGTATAGTGTTTGAAAATAAATATCTTTTTCTTCTTCATAATAATACTTATTTTAAAAATCCATACCTCGTCTACCCGCCCTGCCCGCCATCTGTATGTACTCGGCTGGTACTAAGGTCCGCGCCGAGACGCCGTCGAACTTGGTTATTTCGTCGAAGATCACAGTCCTCGCCGGCATATTCACGCCCATTGCGAATGTTTCCGTTGCGAACAGGATTTTTACCTGTCATGTACGTACGTATTGTGTATGGTATTAGATCGTTAGTTAAGATGAGTCAGTCATGTCTAACAATATGGTTAAATCACTCGTAACATATAAACGGACGCCCGTTATATAGTTTTTTTCTGGTTTTGTCAAAAATGTATAAATTCACATGTTGCTATTGGTCACAGACAACTTTCTAAGTTAATAAAAATTGCAGAATGTAAATATAGCACAGAAACAAATATTATTTCAAGAAAAAATATAAAAATGTAATAAAACTTATATGAATTAGAAATAATCACATTTAAATACATACATGCCCAGTCTGGAATAACATTTCAACGATTTCTTTCAGCAACGGCAATATACCGCTGTGGTGCACGCCTATTCCATTCTCCAAAACTCTTTGCAAGCGAATAATCTGTGGATTAAATATATTTAAAAAAGTATATTCAGTAGAGAGATTCTTATTAGAGTCACTTCGATAAAATACTTTGATCAAACAATAAATAAATTAAGAATTGTAAAAAAAATCAACAAAAAAGTAAATAGACTAAAAAGAAATAATTCAAAACAATGAAATAATATTAACACAATTTTTTTTTAAATAACTATTTTAAATTTCTCTACGATTCTCTGATATGTGATAGATATTGCCATAATGCTTATTATGTTATTTTGCTAACATATATTATATACCTGTGGGAGTCTACGATCTGGTTCCTTTAGTCGTTGCAGGCACCTGTTGAAGAAGGATCGAATGTGGCTCTTCTCCTTGCCGGTGGTGAGATCAACAGACATCAAGTTGGCCGCATTTTGATCGCATCTGTAACAATCATTCCATCAGTAACATTTAATTGTTATTATATTTATTTTTATAGTTTCAATATTTAAAAAAATTAATCAATTAAAAAAAATAATAACTCAAAATAATGAAATAATATTTTACTAATAAGGCTGCAAGTTTTTTTTAAGGGCACGTGACAGGTCAGCACTTTTTGATTTCTTAAATTTTATTTTTATTCTTACGTGCACCGGAATAAGACCAAGGTTTTCCCTTTGACATCACATCTGCTCCTATTAATAAGCCAGCCGTCAATTACATGTTTAAGACCATATCACATATCTTGATATCTGAGATGGCAATATCTTGATCCATTTCTTAAGACTATTAAGAAATCTATTATTACCTATTCCGTGAAAGGGTAAATGCTACTACGGGTAATTTGTCATTGGTTCGGAGGTGATCTATTAGGGCTATCCACATGGTCTGCTCGGCCTTAGGGTTTGCATGTGGCCTGCCACCTGCAATAGGAAACCTATGTGAATATTACAAGTAATAAACACTCAATACTCATATTATAATGGGAACAGATTTGTTTGTTTGTAACTGATAAACTCTGAAACAATAGAACATATTTTAATCATTCTTAAGAATTGATCCCTGTTTAACAAATCAATAACTTTGCCACTATCAATGAATTAGCCATTGTGCAGCTTAAGAGCTGTATAGTGGCTTAATGTATAAGAATATTTGTAAATGTACAACTTATTTTTACCTTTGGGTCCAAAATTTTTCTTGTGGTCTTTCTCTCTCGCCTTTTTAGCTGCGACTGCTTCATTATACCCTCTGAGTTGAAAGCTTCCTTCTTGATCTAACACCAAGAACCGTTCGTTCTTTGATTTCCCACCAGATCCTGGAATATAGGAGAATATATTTTTAATATGTAAATAAATTATGTATAGCAAATGAATAGCAAGCCGAAATAAGAAGTAGAAAATAATAGTTCAATAGTTATTAAATAAATAATTTATTTTTATTGGAAAAAATCCGTGGGATGCTTTGAATTGTGATTTTACTATTTTTAATTCTAATATTTAACAACAATACAGTAATTTAGAAATAAATATTTGTATACCATTACAATGCAGTAAAATATGTGAGCCAAATATTTATTTAATAGCTTTGTACAAATAAACTATTTTCATTTCATTTGATCCCTATTAACTTTGTCGAAATTGAACTCACCTGTATAAAGATAGTGACACAATGGAACAGGTCGCTTCAGCGTAGACACAACGTACACTTTATGCCGCTTAGTTCGTCCCACCCAGTCAGCGAATTGAAGCGTATTCGGTACAGTTGCACTCAACATTACTATTGTAACGTGCGCTGGTAGTAATATAAGTACCTCTTCCCAAACGTAGCCTCGCTGTGGAAATACAGAAGTTAAATTTTAAAAATAGTCTCAACCTCACGTTGTCACGCATAAACATAAGAAATAAAAAAATTGTTAAGGACTAAACATACCTCAGCATTATTAATATAATGGACCTCATCGAATATAACAAACTCGAGATCCCTGGTGACGTCAGAGCCACAGTACAGCATGGAGCGTAGGATCTCAGTAGTCATTACAAGGCAGGTAGCTGTAGCGTTGATCTGAAGATCTCCAGTAAGAAGACCAACCTCCCCAAACACTCTGTTGAAGTCATTGTACTTCTGGTTCGAAAGTGCCTTGATGGGTGACGTGTAGATTGCTCTATAATATACAATACAAATAGTTGAACTGTGTATAAGATAAAAGCAGTTGCAGTAAATTCAATTATAACATCACACACTTGTCTGTAATTGTGAATGCAAGCTTGTTAAAAACTTTTTAACAAAAATTTATAAAGATTTAAAAAGCTCATTTAATTCATTACTTTATAATTATCCTTTCTGTTTAATTTATTTGTTTGTTTACTCAATATAATTTTCTTTACCTGGTAAAGTTTCTCCTGGACATCGCAATGGCGTATTCAGCGACGACGGTTTTGCCGGCGGATGTATGGGCAGCCACGAAAACGTGGTGCCCCTCTTCCAACTTCAATATAGCCTGTATAAACATTGAACAAGAAAAGTTAATAAATAAGACATCCCTCTTAAACTTGGTCTTTAAGGGCAAATATACCTCATATTAGGAGATTACTACAGCCCTTAAATAAACCTTAAACAAGGACTTGAGACTGAGGTCTATAGTATTTTTGGGGTTCATAAAAGTAGCGGAACTGGCACAGTTAGTGGAGGTACCACATCATATATATTCTCTATGTGCACATCCACCTTCTAAAAGAATATACTAAGATAAGTTGCTATCCTCCAAAACTATGATTGTATATCGTTTAAGTATTTTTTATATACCTGTTTCTGGAAATTATCCAATTCAAAGGGAAACTCGTGTGCCATTTTCTTTATTTTCTCTTTAAACTCCGGTACTGGTTGGCTCACGTCTATCATCTCTGCCCATTCCGTTGATGTTACACCAACTTTCAATGAGGGACCACCTACAGAAATAATATTCAATGTTTATATATATAAAAAATTATTAAGATAATATATTAATATTTTTTTACAGGCATGTGATCATTTTCCGGTCACACATCACTACTTAGTATAAAAAAAAGTCGCTTTCTCTGTCCCTATATCTCTATGTATGCTTAAATCTTTAAAACTACGCAACGGATTTTGATGCGGTT
>DWQK01004831.1:0-10069 GCA_018231225.1 Noctuana stator | reverse complement strand
CTTCATGCGCGAAGAGCTCAGTCAGAGACTCGGCCTTAGCGAAGCTCGAGTGCAGGTAAGCCAACATATTGCGTGTAAGCTGCTTCCCTACACACTCATTGATCTTCCCGGAAGTAATTTATTGAGTTTCGGAAGACAGATGGATGGATGTTGGATGAACCTTTGAAGAGGATCATTATAGCCTTTTTGGAGGTGGATACATGCGTCTCTAAGGCCAGCGATGGTAAACCCTGCGAATATAAGTTCTACCACGTTTTCTTAAGATTAGCAATGCATATGTAAGACCTCCCCATAGGACTTCTCTCCTATTTGAGGTAGGACGTGGTCAAGGACCACAGTTTGCTTAAAGGTTGGATGAAGATATTTATTATATAAAGGTACAGAAGATCAATTTTAGAATTTATGTAGATTCCTTACCATAACGTAACAATCTGAGTATAATCGTGATAAATATGTGATTGTTAGCCTCTTGAACTAATTACCTGCATTAGTAATGAAGGGGTGTAAATGTGAACACGACGTAGGGGCTCATTGCAATCCCTAATTAATAACGCACGTCATAAAACCGAAAGTGCAAAATGTTTTCATCATTGTTTAAAATAACTATATGACTTATTTGAATCAACACTAAACACTTTTCTCTGTTCTTCTTAGGATACGAGTATCTTATACGTATCTTATGTAACACACTATAATAACTTTATACTTAAAATAATAGGATATAATAAGTTTAAACAAATTTGTTGGTAGTAGGTAGTCAATTAGTTATTCCATTTATCTCATTGGTGAGTACTTGTACACAGTTTAGGATACTGTCAATGTAGTAAAGGCATATGTAGATGTGCATGAGAAATTACCATGATTGAAAATTGCTTTACGCTCTGTACCTATTCGATGACGTTTCGATGTTCGTTCTATCCCCAATCACAACTCTCCATTATTAATGCAGGTAATTAGCTGCAAGCGACCCACGAGCCCATCTTTATCGGCCATATATCGCGATTAGCTCGATCGGCGTTAAGTGGCGTTACGAGAAGTGTCCAATGGCAGGGGAATCAGGGGAACTCAATAAATACGTAAAAGCTCGACCTTTCGCGGCGGTACGTCTTCACTAGTGTCAAGTGAAACTGTATCTTTATTGGAATGATCACACTTTATATAAGCACTACTGGATAATAGTTTGATACGATACGAAATGCTTTTTGTTGTATTATTGTTATACTAGTTGGTGCCCGCGACTTCGTCTGTACAGGATTAGTATTTCGAGCAATTCACACAATATCTTTATAAATTGTAGCATCTGTTATTCTGATTTATAAGCTATATTATTGTACAGTTTCATTAAAATCCTTTCAGTAGTTTAACGTGAAAGAGTAACAAACATCCATCCATCCATGCATACTCAGAAACTTTCGCGTTTATAATATAAGTAGGATAGTTTTGCAAATTTTTTAATATATTAAAAAAAAAGTTAATAATTTGTTAGAAGTTACAATTTAGAAATAAAAAAGGATTTTTGAATATTCATCTCTTAGTAAAAAAAACACTTGAAGTTTTGCATTTTATCGATCTCAAATAAAATCCGTCGCGACTTGTGGACCGACGGGAACTTAATAAGCGGAAGGACTTCGGAGTCGAGCGTTCACGAAAATTATAAAAGATCTCTAATAAATTCAAAAAATACATACCTATTTCAACTAACTAGGCCTACCTACGTACGTACAAAATAGATATTTGCTTACTGAAAAACTGTCATTGGTAATGTCTACTGGGCACTCATCTAATTGCTACTAAAATATAGTTTGCCGCCAGCAAAGTTGTGGACAAATGCTAGTTATATTATAATTTAAAGCAGAAGAATTTCGTAGTTTTTAATGTTACAAATGATAAGTAGGCACAAATGTAAATAAACTCAAATGGATAAGATGAAAATGTAATGTTAGTGTTAATCGTAATTTTATTAATAAAATAGAGATATAGGTAATTATATTTAAACATGATTATTATCAGATTGAAGGTAACTTTGATGATATTATTATTTCGTACTCTAATTTAGTTGCATTTGTAATATAGGTAAATTAGTATTTGTGTTAATTACGTTGTGCGTACGTACAATGGGCACAATGTTCGACAACAACGTGAGTGTTTACGTGTTTGCTTGTTATTTAGTCGAATTGTCTAATGTAATCACAGCTAATGAATTCGCCCCCTAGTTAGCGATCGGTCGACAGTCTCTCTGTTTGCACTCCCTGCTTCGCATGTATACTGTGCACTGTATAGCGCTGCTACAGATAAAATTATTAATTTAGTCTCAATTTATCTATTGTAAAAATTTATAGTTTTATAAGGTGCATAATTTATTAAGATTTTTGGAATAACAAATCACATGAATTACTTACCTGCAAAAAATACATATCTATACGTAGGTATAGCTAATTAATTAATATAATGTTTTATACTAACTGCTGCCCGCGACTTTCCTGTCAGTCCCGGCTGTTATGGATAGATAAAAGTTGTAAAATGTGGCCGGAGAATATCTTCAAATAGCTAAATTGCAAATTGATGCCATTTTATTTTCAGGTTTGGTTTCAAAATCGACGAGCAAAGTGCCGCAAACATGAAAGCCAAATGCATAAAGGTAAATTAAATACAGTCGTATTTTAATTTTATATAGATCAATGAGATGGTCAGCTACAGTATAGTCACTAGTATATGTTACATACATACCTATATTGTAAGACAGATTCGAATCAGAATCATGAGTAGTTTACTAAGTATTAAATTAAGTACTAAGGTTACTAAGTATTAGGTTGCCTAAGACCCATCGCTTATGGATCATGGGTCTTTGTTAGTAATTTAGGAAGTAGTAACTTCCTTAACCGAGTTTTCTTCAGGATTCTATATTTCGTGTTGAATATTAATGGATCTTAATCCTAATAAAACCCATAACAAATAAAATAAGTAGATACTTAAATAAATTCGCGGTAAAAGCAAAGAAGTAACTATGCAGGATGCTCATTGCACACACAGATCATTAACGCGTTCAGAATTTAAATTCAATTTGCATTTAACGATGACAAATGTCCCCGCCGCTGTCCGATGTATGTAAGCTGTTTGTGGGTAGTTCTGCAAGTTAATGTAGTGGGAAACTGCAAATTACGAATGATTCTGGCAAAACTGTTTTCGCTATTGATTGCAGCGCTGGCTTGGCTCTTCGGTGGATATTAATAAACGAAAAAAGTAATAGAAAGGGCAAGTAGAGTAGTGTGTTTGCATTTACAGTGAAGATTTATAGTAGTTTTATTACCGACTCCTTATCAAGTCTGATTCACATAATTTATTAGTATGTATTTGTACCTATTATGCAATTCAGCTTTTATAAAAAAAAATTACGTAAGTAAGTAAATAACTTGAACTTTACTCCTTAAGGATGTATTTAACTATTATATTATTAAGCCGCTGTACAAGCTGTTTATTGCAAAAGAGACTTGCCTTTTCCTTCGTAAGAAACTGTGACTTACGACTACATTTTGAATTCTCTACAAATGTAGTATCTATTTCATTCGTGCAGCTAGAGCCATTATGTATTCTCCATCACTCCGTCTAACTCGATTACAACTCCCAGCGGTGCCGGTCCGACTCTAACAGTTTTTTAATTCGACCATAACTCAAGCGGATGAATAATTAAAATGGCGGGCCGAGGCGGCAATCCGGCGAGATTCGCAAAAAACGGGAAGCGATACACCGTACCTATGTGGCGATAAATCCAGGGAATTGCACAACGCACTTAGCGATTGACTGACCTCAGTGATCTCGCCGGAGGTAGTATAAGATACCAAGTAAGTCAACGTTATGAAAATGCAATAAGCATAACTGTGCAAAAATGCCCACTAACTTCTATATGTTATGCGCCTAGGCGGGTTACTTATATCAACTTAAATACCGGTGTATATAGGTACTGTTTTATAAATTGGAAATACTCGTAGCAAATGGATATGTCAGTGAAACATTTAGAAGTTTGTATAGGTAAATTAGCTTAGTCCGGTAGCGGTAAGTAGCTTATTTCCGCGACTTCGTCCGCGTAATTTCTTCTTAAGTTTCATGTTTTAGTTAGGTTTCTACGATAGCGTGGTAGGCTGTGTTTAGATCCACCAGTCATTCGGGACAAAGCATTTTATATGTACCTACCTATAGATGTAGGTTGAATAGAAAATATATCTTTTAAGAAGAACGCAATTAAATTTATGAGTTACGAATTCTAATATCATTTGGGCAAAAAAGAAAAGAAATATAAGTATAAAAAATCATTATTGCATTCCGCGCATTTTTCCTCGCAACAATCGGATTCGAACGTGAACATTTCCGCGCAATTATTTTAATGGTGGTTAAAAAATTAATGAGCATGCATTTTTCCTAGCACTGTTCCGTGCAACATTTTTTTAATGGTTTTCTCCATACAAACAAGGATCGTTTTCCAAATGGAGCTCAGTAAGACGAGAACATTGATACTGTAAAAAAAGTTTGATATATAGGTAGGTATACGTTACGTATATTATCTTACTTATTTTTTACGTCACGCAAATCTAACTTTTTTATAAACAACATACCTATGAGTGCCTAGATAGAATTAAACTTCATTTAAATTTACTTGTCAGAAAATCAAACGTGGCAAAGGCTCTATTTCCACCATGACAATGTAGCGTCCCACAAAGGTTATACAATCATTTTTAAGAAGTTTTTTATGGACCCAATGTTGGACGACTCAACTCTGCACAACAGATAATTATAATAACAGCAATTTCTTAACCCACATCTTAAATTTAATTACAATAATAGGACTCTTGCTCTACATTGCCTCAAGTAGCACAAAGTGGGCAAAATATCGATACTAATTGCGTAGGTATCATCCGCGAGTGGCAATTAATGTCTACGCTCATAACGTCACATGAGCAAAGTGGAGAAGACACGCGGCCGCGATGTTCCCGTGATAACACTACCCGTGATTGTGAGAGCATTGAGGAACCGCTAAACGGAGCATAAAACGGAAAAAAGCCGCTCTCCGGAATCGAATAAAATGATTCCCCGCGGGAGTCATTCGGACGCAATCCCGCCGTCCCCTGCTAAATGTCTTATTAACTTATGTGCCACCGCGCACCCCGCACCTCCCACCCTTCGCTAACACGAGAACAATCATGTAAAGTGAAATGAAACGGTTATTTGTTATGTTTTGCCGCTTCTGGCCCCTTTGAGCAACCGCTGACATTCTAAATCTCGTTACTCGTTATGAATTTATACGACCGCTTATGTTGATAGCGTCGCGTTAAGTATTTCCGAGCATAATGATGATTGTAAATTGTCAATGGTAAGACATTTGTCCATTGAATAAAACATTAGTAAATTTAACACAGGACAAATTATCCTACATCACATATAGACTACCTAGTTTAGCTGATGTTATTAATACATAATGAAGCCTATCGCTTATCACTTTAAAAATATAAGGTCCTTATGAAATTAATATTAAACGTAAAATAACATTGGCATTTCACCCTATACAGACTTGCTCTGTAGATACGAGGAACCTAAATCATAAATTTAATAAAGCTACAGCAATGAATTTCCATGCAATTAAGAATTCATTTTTAACGAAGACATGAATCTCTTCCGTGCCAAAACCTGTTATAAGAATTGTAACGGCCCGCGTGAAGCCAAAAAAAAATAAAAAGAATACACCGGCGCCTAATTGTTCTCCTGTTCATGAAATTGTAAAGTTATTCAGCACATTGCGAGGGTGGCAATGTTTTATGGCGTAGAAACCGCTGTAAAGATGTTCAGAACGCTTTAAAATAAGCGAGAGCGCGGAGGAGATACGCTCCCCGCGTCTGCTTACCTTCTAATTCGATTAAATTAAACAACTCAGAGTTAATCAAATAAATGCACGGCGGCCGCTGCTGGGGCGAAGGGCGAGTGGCGGGGTGCCGGACTTGCACCCGCTCGTATTTATGTCGGCACTTCTCGAAAGTAATTCGGTGTCAAATATGGAAATAACTCATACACGCAGGGAGCATTCATTTTGATAATGCCGACGGGCGACGGGAGCCGGAGCGCGCTGATTTACAGACACTCCATCCCGCCAATTCCCGCCCGACGCCCGCCCGTTGCACATATTATTATATCCAACTTTTAGCGGACCTTAACGGAAAATGTGGTAGATACCTAATACCTTTGTTGTTTCAGTCTTTATCAATGGCAATAAACTGGTTTAGTTACAGCTACTTTTAATGTATTTGATAATGTTTGAAGTTAAATAGATGAAATTCAAAAGAGCAGTAAACGACACTTGGATAGACAGATAAAATAATTTATTCTACATTAATAACACATTATATAATTATATATTATACCTACCTAGTTCACATTTGGTACACAACAACATAAATCACACGTTAAAAGTTATAAAAGAATGCACTGTGGAAAAGTTTATACTCAGCGTGTGCTGTCGCGACATACGGATTTGATGATTGAAGTACGAAATTTGATGGTTTTACCCGTAACGAGCAATCAAAATCGCTATCTCAATTCGAAGCGAGTAATTAAATGAATGAATCCTTTGGTAGAGACTGCGAACACCTTTAAGTCGGGTGGATCCGCGCTAATTTATTAATTGCCTTCTTCTCCCGTCGGGTGGACTATAAACAACGAATCTCAGTTAATTTACGAGCAAATTATGCTTACTTAAATATCAATTTAATTAAGTAGAGTTTGGGCATGGATCTCGGCGGATTTACAAGAGTAATAGCTCGTTTGTCTCTGTCAATCGATTGGATCACTTGCTTCGTCACTTGAGGGGTGCGGTTTTGTTTATAATGGCGAGGCGATTTTAAGTTTGAATTTGACATTGTTTTCGTTTTCATATCTGATTACTTTTTACATAGAAGTAGTTTTAAGTAACTTTTTGAGATTTGTTATGTTATGTATAGTATGATCTAATAATTGGATATAAAAACAAAATCAATTTTGCTTAAATAAAATTCCCCCATAAAATTTTAATCAAAAACATACTCGTACGTACTTATAATCTATACTAATATTATAAAGAGGAAATATTTGATTGTTTGTTTCTTTGTATTGAATAGGCTCCGAAACTACTGGACCGATTTTTAAATGTTTGTATATGGTTATAGGCTATCAAGCATTTCGTTACTATTCTTAACGCGGGTGAAACCGTTGGCACAACGAGTAATATAGTAAGATAACTAAGAGGTTTCGATAAATTGATTGCTTTTAATCAATTTGTCGAATTTTTTATCAATATTATGATTACCCTATATTATTATAATGACGTGAAAAGTCTTTCAAAGCTAATGAAATAGTGTTTTTTTAGGTCTATTAGTTGGCGGCAGCGGAACGCCGCTTGAGCCATGTAGAGTCGCTCCTTACGTGTCAGTACCGCGGCTATCAGGCGTGCCCGCAGTACCGGCGGTAGCGGGAATGCCGCGAGCTTCGCAACCATCTCTACCGCAACTCGCACCTCACCCGCCACCATCTGCCGCCTTCGCACCGTTTGACTCTGCATTACTCTCTGCAGCTGCTCATCAGGCAAGACTGTTAATACTTACTAAATCTCTACATTAATTTTATTGCTGTTGTTATATAGCGGGAATTTTTGTTAAAATCAATAAATTATATACCTACGCACAAGAAGGGACAATAACTAGCCCTTCTAAATATTATGTACAGTTTACATAGAATATTGGTAAATTACCATTGTATGCGATCTCATTTTATACCACAAAGCTAACTCCAACCCTTTGCCAGCAGGCCCAGTAAAGTGTGTGACGAAATTAATAAAATTTAGTAATTTTTGTTTGTAAGTATAGACGCTTTTTCATTATCTGCATGATAAAATTTTTATAAATGTATGTTTCACAGTATGCCAGTGCAGCAGCGGCGGCGGCGGCAGCAGCACTATGTCCACCGTACGCAGGGCTTGCGGCGTTGGCAGCGCGGTGTCGCTCTTCGTCCATTGCGGACCTGCGGCTGAAAGCGCGACGGCATGCAGCGGCGCTGGCGGCGGCGCGGGGGACCTCACCCTCGCCAACAACTGCCGCACCCGCTCCTGCTCCCGCGCCCGCTGACACATAGCCCATACTATACATGACCAAATACATATATTGTAATAACCCGTGAAAACAAAAGTGCTAACAAGTGATAGACATGATCAGTTGCAGTTTCGTTAAAAAGTTTTTACTTTAATAATTTGTGGTATTAAGTGACGGTGAATTTTTGATTGTAAGAAATGTGACCAAAAACAACATTAGTTGTATATAAATAAACTGTGATAAGTGTTCAAGTACACGGAAGAGAAACAAGTCAGTATTATAAACACAAATTTGATTATCTAACATGAATTTAACATGTTAAGCTTAATATTCGAGTTATTGAATATGCATGTACATAGCGTAGCAAGGCTGTATATAGGTAATACTTATATTAATTCAAGTGAAATATTTGTCTTTCCTTGAAGACAAAATTAATGCTGTTAATAGCTGTAATTAAATGATTATAAATAAATATAATTAGTGATCAAATTATTGCATACATATTATTTATTAGTTACCTATTTCTGTAATATCTACATTAATAATACTTTCTAATGAATACCTACTACATGATTTACTGCTCAAATAGTATCTTTGCATTGTTTTTACAAATAGGGAGCCTGTCCATAAATTGCGTCGCGTTGGGCGGACGGGCGGCCTCACTGGGAAGCGGTATTGTTTCTAGATTTGCAGCTGATTGATGGCGGTTTACGTTCGCCCGCCATACTTGTACATTGTAATTCGTAATATTGGACGCGTTAACGCCTATCTAAACGCAGAATTGGGGAATAAGCAGATTCGCGTCGGAACATAAGAAAAATTCGTATTTGTATTAATCTAGTACATTCCTTTTGCTACTTTAAATCCTTTTCGGTCGACGCAGTGAGAAAAAAAATGGCGTAATTTGAAAATAATTTTATGTAAGTAGTTGGTCAGGAAGTGACAAGATTAGCGTATAATATACAAATGTTTTTATTTTATAGCTAGTAATGTCAGTAACACTATAACTCGCCAACAGTTGTGTTTGCGCAAGCTGTTAAAAAAGCGCCCGCCCTCGCATCGGGGGCGCCCAATTAGGGCGGCGACGCTGCTGATTGGGCGTAATCGTGTTAGTATCGAAGACAAATACCGGCGTGCATGCAGCAGCGTCTTGGCAAACAAACGATACAAACTTGCACATACAGTGATGGGGAGGAAAATGTTTACATCTAGCTTTATAGAATAATATAAAATTATCGTAAAAAGTATTACAAACCCGCTTCATACACTAGTATACATAGTCTTACCGCCGGTTTCGGAAAGACTATTGAACTATCATTATTCAACTTTTCCTCTGAAGATTTAAAAAAGTTATGAAATTCTTCAATATAAAGTAGCAAGAAACAAAGTTTCAGTGAAAAGATTTTTTTCAGTACAGTAAAGTAATTGGAAAATTGCCTATTTTATTACTCCTTACAGACTGCGATGGTAATTGGCCCGCCTGTGCGTTGGCTAGTAGGCTTAGACAATAAAAAAGTTCCATCACTAAATAAATATTTAGTTATTGCTTTTCAACACGAAAACACTAACTGAGTGGGGAAGAGTAGGGTCAGAGCATAAGATGGGTGATGGGTATGTACTCTGTAGGAAGGATCGGAGGCGTCGGAGCGCAGCGCAGACACAGCATACAGCAGTGTCGCCGATGCCAGATGTATCTCGGTCCAAGTCGCCCAATTTTTTACATTTGTGCTTTTCGACGTTTCATTTGATGCATTTTCCACTCTGCCTATTTTATTTTCCGAGGTTTTCTGCAAAAAACTTATATCTAACCTACCAACTTGCTAATTTAATCTAATGCCTAAAATACGACTGGTTGCCAATTGCCAATCGCAACTTTTGTCGCCCCGCCCGACCCTGAAAGTAGCTTAAGCCTTAAATTAAATGGCGTTGGCATAGAAATATAATATTTCTATATTCTGTCTACGGTT
>DWQK01004830.1:0-10070 GCA_018231225.1 Noctuana stator | reverse complement strand
CCATCGAACCATGAAGCTAATAAGTTAACACATTTACTGGTTCTTAGGCGGTACGAAGTTCGCCAGGTCAACTAGTAGGTATATATTATTATTATATTGTATATAATTTTTTGTCATTATTTTTTTCTCAAACTCGACCTTACCTATGCTATCAAGACAAGACTCCTTGTGGTAAGGAGTTAAAATAGATACCGAAAGATTTCTCTTCACTTATTAAATAGATAATAGTTTTTAAATCGCTGAGCGCGTCGCGAACCAATGTAGCCTCAGCCTTAATGTGGTATTTGGCTTAGAGTGGTGCCGCCGCGGCATCGGGTCATACTTAATTACAATACTTGTTTGTCAAAAGATTTTGAAAAACTATTTTTTTCTATATATTTTGATGTTTGCAAAATTTTTTTTTAGGAAAAATTATGTTATTGCAATATTCATAATATTTCGTTGTGTACGTAAATAACCTATAAAATTTATATAAACACACGTTATTTATATTAATAATGTGTATTGTCATAATTTTCAAATTTAGTGTCAAAATGCCGGTAAAAATGTTTGTAAAACACGAATGGAATTCGTTGCAACCTAAAATAACATAAAGGTCTTCCTAGTTTTGTAGTACATAAATGTTTTATTTTGAAATAAAAGTCTTAATTAAAAAAATATATTTTATTTTACATCCAGTATTAATTAGAATCAGTTCAACAGTAATCTATACATATAAAATGTTTTGTGCTGAATGACTGACTCACGGATCAACGCACAGCCTAAATAGTTCGAAATTCAATGTACGAAGTCGTGTGTTTTTTTAAATACAATAACATACTTTGAGGGACATTTTAGAATATATAGATACATAACTTACAATTACTTTAAGTTATACATAACTTAAAATTCTAATTACATTTAGTCACAATTTAGAGAGACATTATTGTAAATTTGGCAACTCCTTTAATCGTAAAATATACTGTCCCTGCCTAGTTAGCTCCATTTACCAGCTGACTCTCTTGCTACGATAAACTTTATTAATTCTCTGGTTTATTTCAGAGTCTCTTTACACAAAATTAATACGTCATAGAACTTACTTATTACAAAATTAATATGGTCACTTTTTACAACTGCAACATTCAAACAAAACACTCGTGAATATTATTTACACAATGCACAATGTGTCACGCAACGACAACAACATTTAGACATATATAAAACCTTACGTTCATTGTTATTTAAACAAACAATACTTTTCATCACCACCATTTTTTTACTTAATATATAACTAATATTTAATAAAAACATCACACTAATCAACATCAGTCATACAAAACATTAAAAAATAGAAACTTTTCAAGAAAGTTAATTTAATGATTTAAGAAAAATTTAAGTCTATGATCATGGATATTATAAATGTACTATTCATTTTTGTCTTAAAAATAAGTTAATTTCAATCTGCTTAGTTAAATGCAAAGATACTGAAGATCTCTTGTAAGTATATTATTATGTACAGATTTTAAGAATGATTCTGAACAGTACCAATCAAAAATAATCGTATCACTATTCTATTTGTATCACATAAGTTAAATTATTTCCTAATAGTTTTTATTTACTAAAACTTTTTTTACAGAGAACTTTTACGTTTACAAATACTTGACTTGTCCACTTATTTAGTATAATCCCAAATCTTAACTGCTATTTGGGACATAGAAAAGCACACATCTTCTGGTCAATTACAATTAACCTATTCATTATTATTACTTATCTATAACACTTTATTGTACACACAAATAATATCCAATATAAAAACAGACATTGTAAGAAACAGTACGTATAAAAGGCGATCTTATACACTTATGATATTATGCACATTTGAACTAAACATTGCACCGCACCGAAACCACTACTGAGTTTACAATTGAACAGCAGCCTACCAGCGAGGTCTCGGCCTGGCGCAGGGCCAGCGCCGGGTCGCGGGCGACGCGAGGGCCCAGGGACGGGCGGGCGACGCGAGGGGCCAGGGCCGGGCCGGGGGCGCGGGAGACGCGTGGGGCCATGGCCAGGGCCGGGCCGGCGGCTAGTGGTTGTCCATATACTGCAGGTCGGACAGCAGCAGCACCGTGCTGGGCAGCGGCCGCGGCTGCGGGGACAGCACCGTCAGCGTCTGCCGCTCCATGTCTACTGCTGTCCTGCAAGTCCAATATTGGTGGTATTATATTACCATGGATTTCAAAAACATAATAAATGAATACTATAGTATCAATATGGTCCTTCGAGCCGGATGGAACCCGAGAGTTAATGAGAACCGGTAGCTGCTACGACTGCGAGATTAAGATACATCTGTGTACATGCAAACCTTTTCTATTGAAACATATGATATGTAGCGCTGCAGTAGTGTTACACTTATGTACAGGGTTTAGTGGCTAGTGATTTCTGATTACTAACACAGTGACGAAGCCGGCCAGGTTGCAGGCGAGCACGTGGTCGTCGGGCCCCGCGGCGAAGGAGACGGCGAGCAGGCGGTGCAGCAGCGCGGGCGACGCGGCAACGCCCACCAGCTTCGTCAGCGCGTCTTCCGCGCGCATGCCCAGCGGCATGCACGAGTCCGGCAGCGAAGGCGCGCCCACCTGGACAACAAAAAACACACACATTATACTCCCATTAACTGACACTTTAACTCTTGAGAATGATTTAGAAAAAATAATTATGCAAGTTAGCTTGAGTCCTAAGACTCCTCAGTTGCATTAATAAGAAAATCAATTTAAAAACTAACTACTACATAATTATGTATCTACACTTTGTTATCTCACTAATAAAGTAGTGGGTGTAAATAATAGTGGCTGAAACCTGAACCAGTCTAAATGAAATCCAAGTATAATAATATGTTACCAGAACAAGTACCTTATAAATCTTTAAATCAGAAAACTTGACATCAAAGGAATGGGGGTAGTACGGTGTTCTCTTTCCATAAAAGTATTCCCGAATCCTCGCGTCTCTCGCCTCCTCCCGCTGAGCTGACGAACGCTCAACCACCTACAAAAAAAATATATAAATTAAATTGTTATTATTTATCTTCAAATTATATCAATTATGTTTCTACATGTTCACTAAACATAATGTATAATATTTAATTCAAAACAGACATTTCATTAAAGTCAAAGTTCAAAGCCGATGTACTTATTAAGTTATTTGACGTTCATCCAGTGTAGGTATACCTTATGATGCATAAAAATTTTTGATCAAGTCACTTTTAGGTTACATCATACAAATATGAATGAACATGGCATAGCCACCAACTAATTGCTATATTTACTTACCCCTCCACTCTTTGGCAAGTATACAACTTTGACAAATTTCGGCATGTCCCTCTTCAGCTCATTAAACAACCTTTCATTATCGAGAACTAATATCACATCCACCTGTAATTGAAATTGTACATTGGTATATTATAATATTTAACAATGCGACCACACACTAGATGAATGGCTAGGGAAATAGCGAAGTGAGTGGGACATTGTGTGGCGGTGTTACTCATCAGGCCTCTCGTCCTGCCCACCAATCCATTTTTTCATCAAAAATGACACAGGCAGGAGAGTGTGTGGCGGCCAGAGAGATATTAGAGGTACCCCTAGGAGTATGGTGTTGCGGTTCAGTAACAGATAACAAATTTTAATATAATTTTAATAAACAAACCTCGAATGCTTGTGCAGCGTGCGTCAACACTTTATAGCCAGCACCTTTGATCCACCCGCATGTGTTAATCACTACACCAGAAGTAGAAGCTGAAGCATAAAGTAATATAACCTATTTAAATTTGATTTAAGACTCCTCTGTGTAACTATATGATGAATGATAAAAAATATATTGAAAGTTTTCTGTTCATACATAAATTTTGTAACGCCTTTAAATCTAAAAGTGTATGAAGTATACCTTTCTTATTATTTTCACACCTTTCAGCAATCACCTCCGCCAGTCTAGACACTATGGTATTGTACAATTCAAGGTTCTCTCCGGGAGATTTGTGTCCAAAGTGGTACACCAGGGGTGCCTGCTGGCTGAACCCTTCCTCAATAGAAGCTGGCCGTTCCACTAACAGAGCTCCTGTTGACAAATAAAATAGAGTAATTTAATAAGAACTTTACATATTTTTGTTACTGAAAGGAGGCCAAAGAAACTTCTTTGGAAAGAAACCATTTGAGTTTGGATTCAAATTTTTTTTTAAATTTTAATCCAACACCATCATAATGCTAATCAGTCTAAATGTCCAACAGATACAAAATACAATTTTATCCAATAAATAATAAATCAGCCTTACCTATAGTACCAGGCACACTAATCTGTCCCTGGCCAACATCCAAGTCCACATATATTGGTCTCCGCCCCATCCTAACAGCATAGTTGAGCAGCAGTTTGGTCAGGGTAGACTTGCCCACATCACCTGGCCCTACAACCATGCTGACTGGACCCCGCGTGTTGCCCTGCTCAGCTGCCACTCTTTGCTGTTCCAGTGCTGCATGAACATTGAGGTATACCACCTATGTGCGATAAATATGCAAAATATACAATGCAAAGTTCTGTATTGCATTTTAATACTCAAGGCACATGTACCTAAATTGTCAATTTCCTTGCTAACATTACCATTCTGTACTCATAAGTTTCATGATTAATGCAGTGCAATGGGTTATCATCTTATCATAAATATGTTAAGAGTCATTAAAAGAATTACAGTTATGCGACTCTAACAAAAGTATTTTTAACCTAAAGCAGTTTTAAAGATGCGATGAAGAAATAATGACCACAGCAATAAAACACATAACATATGTTGTAACATTTGTTATGTGACACATATATAAAGTATTATATACCCAAAGCATACCATAGGTGTTTCTTTAGCCACATAGCTGACTTCAGTTTTGCCGCGCAGCTCCAATGTGCAGCCATGCCAAGTGTACACAGCGACTTTCGCGCCCATGTGGAACTCGTACGGCTTCCCTCTGACCAACTCCGTGCCGAACATTTCAGCAAAACCTACCTTAACCTATAAAATAAAACATGCGTAATAAATTAACTATTTGGTGACAGGTTTATCATGATGATGATGATGATTATTTACTTTAAAAAAAAGTGAAACGCTTCATTTTTAAAATATATTTCGATTTAGTTTTATATCAACATATTGTTTTGTATCAAACCTCCAAAACAACTTTCTCGTTCTTAGATTCGACTTCAAAACGAAGTTCCGAGTCCGGCTCTAGTTTAAACTCTTGAATGTTACTTTCAGTCATTGTCTTGATTAAAAAGCAATGCGGCAGTTTTAGTTAATATCTTAATAATAATTTCAGATTCAAAATAAACTTTTTGACTGAAATACTTTGAAATCTTTGAATAAGTTGTTTGAATTCTCGTTAGCGTGACAAGACAACTTAACTTGACAAGACAATTGATTGACAGTGACACTGACAATTGATCTTGGTTTTTTGCTGTTTGCTCTGTGGCTCATCAATCGTGAGGATGTAGGTTATATGTATATATTCTGTGCACTGTGCATTGAATTGTCTGTGAATTTGAATATTTGAATGGAAATTTAAACGACAATTTTCTTTCATTCCTGAAACTTGATGTTTGTTTTGATTCTTTTGATTGTTCATTGACTTTATTGTTGTATTTGTTTTGTTGTGTTCAAAGAAAAAAGTAGTGATCTGTGATATTTAATTATGATAAGATATTACCGGCCAAAGAGTATTTAAATATACCGGCATGGAAAGTGATTCTGACGTTATTGATGATAGTGTGATTGCAGACGAATCTTTTTTAGCTACGACCAAGCTTGGCAATAAAAATGAAACTGTGTTCGTTGCAGAGTCGGAGGAGTCTGTATCAGAAGGTAAGTAATGCTTAATCCTCAACGTACCTACGCACGACCTGCTATAGGCCCTCTATCCTATTTTGGTTGGATGTGGGTGTCTTTGGTGGATGTTTGATGTCCACGGGTTGCAGTCAGTGGTATAGTTTCTATAGGGCTAAGTGGTGCCTTGCAACTGGTCCCTTATGCTTAGGGGACCTTGGACCCTACTGTCAATACAATACCTGCTACAGACTGAGAATTTACTTTGGAGTATCTGCCCTATAAATACTAATATTATTAAAGAAAGATATGTGACAATATTCTAACGTAATCTGCATATATTTCTCCTTTTAGATGAAGATGAGGGGGAGGAAGACAAGGAGGAGGCGGACCACAGAGTGTCTAATCCTGTAGCCAAGAGAAGTGTGGAACTGCAGTCAATAACAATTTTAAGTAGCGATGATGGTAATAAAACCTACTGTAAAAATTAATACTTGCATATTAATTGTAGTTATATCAAAATGTATTTGACTTCCCAAAATTAAGATCTCTGGGAAAACAAGAGTGTCTAGGAAAAGAAAACTAGTATGAAATAATAGTGTCATTAATATCATGCCAGTTTGCCATTGGAAGAGTCGTGGGTTTGATTCCTGGTGGGACAGAATTTCAAATTGTGAATTTAGATATCTGCCCCCTATATGTGTGTGCAATTGTCTTTGTCTCCATGTTACCAGCAACTCAGAGCATCCTAGTGTGGGGCTTGGAGTGTGAAGTGTTATTATATTAGTAGGATGATTTTAATTTATACAGAAGGAAGCGAGAAAGCAGGTAGCATCACAAGACAATCCGACTCTTCCTCCACAAAGGTAGTCATCAGCTCTTCAGACGAAGGTAAGATAATTTTAAATCTTTTATGTGTATTAGAGAATAGGCTTAAATGTATAATAAAAATAATCTATTGTGAAATTTTCCCACACATAAATGTTACTATCAAAAATAAAACACGCAATATTTCTTTGTAATATTGTTATCAGGTGAAATGTCACCGGAGGTGGTGCCAAAGCGTCGTCCTCCAATCAAAGCTAAGCCAAGGCTTTCTGAATCCTTCATTGGAAGGAAGACCAAAAAGCGCATGATAATTCTTGACTCTGACACTGACAACTCTTTTACTATGGAACATAAGAATCGAGGTAAACAATTGTGTCTAAAGGATACACCACTTAAAATTGAAAGCAATAAGATCCGACCAAAAATTGAAGCAAATATGAGCTTCCAAGATGAAGATGATAGTACTCAGGATGGCAGTGGTAGTGAGAGTGATACCAGTGATCAAAATAAGGGTTTGAACGATACAGAAGCCAGTTGTGAAGATGAAAGTAATAATGAACAAGAAAATGAAAGCCAAGAAGAAGAAGAAGAAAAAGTTAAAAGTTCAATGCTAGAAGAGAGAAGCGATAGGAAAACGTCAGAACAAACAGATGAAATTCATTATTTACATAAGGCTGAATGTTCAAATTTTGACGATAAAAGTGATGGGAAAAGTTCACCAGAGGTTTATGAGGTTCATAGTAGTAACTATGATGATGATGACGATGGTCCTGATGAAGACCAGATGACGATGTCGCGAGCAACTCGCATGAGTATTATGGGTTTTGTGCCGAAAGAGGAGGACAGTGATGATTCCGACTATATTATACACTCGGATGATGTAAGTATGATGTTATGTCAAATTCAAATTCAAAAATTTTTATTCATCATAATGAACTAAACTAGATGAACGGCAAATAATACGGTACATCGGCTTTAGGCGCCCTTTTGGCTAAGGTAGGCCGGGAGAACAAAGCCGTTATGTGTTACGTTATGCGATAAGTTAGCAATGTAAATTACGAAAATAGGTAATCATTTTTTTGCATTGGTCACAATATTGTTAGCAATCGGAAACCAGTTAATAAAATAAAGTTGAATTTTTATTAGATACAGCAGACTTTATATAGGTACCTATTTGTATATATGTAAATATAAACTTACATTATTTTATTTATAAAATATATTTCTTAAAAAGTAATCTAAATAATGTAACATGAAGAGAAAATTTAATATTAATAATATGTTTATAAAAAGTGTTTTCATTAATAAATATCAAATATTTTTTCAATTTAATTGGCTGAACAATCTGATTAACTTCGTCAAAAAAAAAATCTGTACGGCAGTTACCAATCAAATTGTGCATGAGGGTAGATACTAAAAAATAATAACGAACACAACTGCAACTCATAAAAAATTTTCGAAATTAAGTAACAACTGGCTATTTGTTGGTTGAATAATTGTGACAATTATTTGATTGTTAATTTCTTCAGTTATTTATTTTAATTTTAAATATAGCTACAGTGCTTCGTGAAGTGTTCAAAATGCCTAAATCCGTAAGTAGTACGCAGTGACGCATATTGCTTGTTCAAAAATATGCAAAAAAACGATGATTATGTATTATTACAATTCTTTGAGTATGTTCAAGCGTTAGAATAGGTATTAATCGCTTCGAATGAAGCTGTTCTTATGTTAATCATCGAACTTCAATTGTTAAGTTTGTTTCATTTTCTATTATTACGTACATGTCTTTGCACTTTTAGAGTTATAGCGACACATTTCTAAAACAACGAAAAGTGACTTAAGTTCATAACATGTCTACATTACTTACTTATTTTCTTTCGGAACCTTATAATATAGTCAGTACAAAGTTACAGTACAAAGATAAATTTATTTATTTGAACAAATTTATAGACTTCTTTAGAAAAGAAATCGCCCAGCGGAAGGAACAACAAAGTGAAGGTGGAAGTTACTGAACAGAAACCGGACGGCACCATCAAGCCGTACCTCATGCCGGCCAGCTTGCCCAACCAGGTGGTGTACGTGAAGAAGCACGTGCGCGAGAACGAGATCAGCAAACTGAACGGGCTTCGCGAGGAGCTGCACAATGTCAGGGTAAGTTAGATGCGGATACCATACATTACATTACATTTATTTGAAGCTACCATCTCGGTCCTTATGAATAATCTTTACGTCCTTTTTCTATACTACTCTCTGTAATAACATTACTAAAATTGAGGGAATATTAAAGAATAAATAAATAAATAAATAAAGATAAATTCGTCATAGTTGTTCATCCTGTGTTCATCATCAGTTGTTCATCATGTGAAATTACCACAATTTTACCCAAGATGTCTATATAAAAGTTAAAACAGTATTTTCTCTCAAAGTGTGGGTACTGTTTATTTATTTATTCTTTATTATACCATGACAAATAAAGTTAAAAAAAGACTTAAAAGCATTCTCTGCCAGTTTACCATTCGTGATGAGCCCTTCCGATCATCAATATTGAGTTGAACCCTCTGCCCGCATCCGATGCGGGCTAAGCTGAAATTAAAACTAATAGTTACTAATAGTGTTTAAAGTAAACACAAAAGATTTGTCTTTGAGTCTTAGTATTAGTGACTTAAAGACAGTCCTTTTGAGTCACTAAAGAAGTGTCTAACTTACCAAAGAAGACACAAATAGTGGCTAATACTCAGTAATATTGTGTAAATGGTGACCAGCACCTGCTAGAGCACATGGAGATGGAGGCGCTGCCCGACGGCGGCGCGCGGCTCATCCAGCGGCTCACGGGGCTCGAGGACGAGGTGCGTCGCCAGGGGGACAAGGTCGCCAACATGATCGTGGAACCCGGTATGTAGTATCCTTCCTAATTAATGTGCCAAAACTACCAACTCAAGCAAGGAGCAAGAAGCAGATTTGAATTACTTTTGACATACTTGAGACCAGAGTGAGCACTGCTAGATTATTCTTTGGTTCGTTTAAATTAGTATTGTACGAGTTCTGTGAACTAAACTATTAACTCCACCGTTATATCAGCGGCGTTATGATTCGATTAAATTGATTCTATTTATTCAAACAAAATTATTAATAAAACAAAACTCAATTTAGTCAAGAGAAAGAACTTTTGAAATATTTTTTATCTATATTAAATCTGCCACCTAGATTAATCAATAAGTGTATGTTGTTTGGAACTATAGATTGTGATGTAGTGGTTACCACGCCAGTCCGCCATTCCACGGGTCCCGGGTTCGGTTGCCGGCGGGGCAGAAATTTAAATGATGAATTTATATTTCTGTTATCGGTCTGGGTGTTTGTGTATTTGTCTTTGCGTGTCCATGGCGCCCACGACACAGGGAATCCTAATGTGGGG
>DWQK01004829.1:0-10071 GCA_018231225.1 Noctuana stator | reverse complement strand
TAAATTATATAAATTTATTATTTTTATATAAATGTATAGTATAGTATAGTATTCATGAGTGAATATTTTCTTTCTTGCAGGTAAGATGTGCATCTTAGACTGCGCCCCGCAATCCCTGAAACTGCTGCACAACAGCAGCGAGTTCCTGCCTTACGTCGTCATGATCGGCGCTCCTGGCATCGAGCAGCTCAGGAATCTTACCTACGCCTCCAATCGTAACTTAACGGTAATATATAAAGTTCAATTTAAAAGCATTCTCTTTTTGATGTAGCGTTAATGTTCTAGTTTCTTAAAAGTAGTAGTTATTTATGCATGTTGAAATTTTTTTAATAGATTTTATTGATGATTATCCAGTGTCTGTTGTATGTGTTTTAGCTTTCGTTATATATTTTTGAATCATCAATGTTAAGAAATTTTACTTCTTAGTCATAATTTTTGCAGAGGTATGTTTACTATTTTGCTAATTAATTTGTAATAATATTACTTAATATATTTTTATATAAAAAAAATTATATG
Source organism: Noctuana stator (assembly GCA_018231225.1). Classification (NCBI taxonomy): domain Eukaryota; kingdom Metazoa; phylum Arthropoda; class Insecta; order Lepidoptera; family Hesperiidae; genus Noctuana; species Noctuana stator. The sequence continues at coordinate 9,555 of DWQK01004829.1, read as the reverse complement.
GTTAAATTCAGATTTTGAAACGCTAAAGCTAAACCATTTGTGATTGATTTGGATTTTTTTACCTTTATTTTAATTACTTTAGTATTTTTGAATTCAAATAAATTTTGTTGCATTTGAGCCATGTTATGCCAGTATGACTATCACACCTGCTAAATACTAAGCATAAAATTAAAACCATGAAATTAATAGTTGTTTATATACCACGTCATTTATTGCTTTATGTAAATTTAGACATTGGAAATGTATCCATTGAAGAAACATATTTTTATTACACTATTGTTTATTACAACAATTTATGAAGCATTCAAATTTATTTAAATACGAAGAACATGCTTCAAATGAACATGGTTGAAAACGGGAAGTGAGAGTCATGTGGGCACAGGGCGTGGTAGTGTGTGTGGTGGCATGTAGTTGTGTCGTGCGCAGTTCGATCGGCAGAGCTCCATTCGCTACAGCTCGCGGCGCGCGCGCACGCTCGAGTCGCTGGCGTCGCTCTACGAGGTGAGACCTTTTGCTTCTTTTATACATCTTTTGTATCTAGTATCTACCTTAGACTTAGCTATGCCTGAGCCTGCCCTAGAATAAATCAAACATTCAATTATGATGCTTCATAAAATAAGTGGAATATATTAAAAAAGAAATGAAATATATTTTGAAAAGGACCATTAGTAATACTAAAGAAGTAATCGCAGCTACTTTCAAATCACCATTGTTTCATGAACCCATTATTGTCCCACTGGTCAGGTCTGTGCACTCTCCTTTTCAGATATGAGTTGACGGATACGATAGTTTTACATTGGTATAAATTCAAAGATAACATGCTGAGTTAATAGGCCTCGATGGTATGCTTTGACAGGAGGAGGACATGAAGAAAACTCTAGAGGAGAGCGCCCGCATCCAGCGGCAGTACGAGAAGTACATCGACACGGTGGTGGTGAACGCGGACGCGGACGCGACGTACGCGCGCGTCATGGACGCGTTGCACTCGCTCTCCACCGACCATCAGTGGGTGCCCGTCAGTTGGATTTACTAGCCGTTAGCACAGACACCGTATGTTCTAGATCTAGCTACACATGTTGCTGCTTATCTAAAATATTGGCTTTTTACGAATTAATCCATTTGTTGTTGTTAAGCAAAACTTATCTCTAAACTTATTTTAGCAATCAGGCAGATAATATAATTGTACTTGTTTACAGATGTTTTAAATCAGTATCAAGTAGTTTTAAACTTTATGTATAGATAAATTAAATTAACCAGATAGCTTTCATCACATCACACAACTGAACATATAATATTATATACTAAAAAGTAAAAACAGTATGGCCAAATGAAGTATCAAAACTATCTAAATGAATTAGATTTTAGCTAAGTTACTATTTATGATAAGCAACAGTATGTTTGTATTTGTAGTTGATTCTGTGGAAGAAACTAATGGATTAATACATTTTTACTATGGTGCTCACTATAGGAATAAACATAGTACTGGTGAAGCGATTATTGCTCCACAGAAACTTCGGTAATATTATAATTTCTATCTCAATAATGCAAGTCGACAATGTAAAAAACAACCTCATATTATTAAAAACAATGGCTGATAATGCTCTAATAAATATAAAGACAGTACAGAATATTTGTGAAAGATTTATGAGATTTATATTAGAAACTGAAAATTGTTCATTTTGTTTCCTTCAAAACTTTTCATTACCATTTTCATATAAAGATAATTTTGGTCAAAATAGTTTTGCAATTGCAAAGTGTCCTTTGTTTTCAACCACAGAGGAACTACCTTTAGTGACTAAGCGGCAACAGTCTACCCGCTTGCAAATGGCACTCTCTAAAATAAGTGTGTTAACTTTTAAGAATTTTTATCGTAAGGGTAACGTATATCTCAACATAATCGTAAACCGGTCCTAAGTGCACAATACATAATTTCTTTTTATATACTATTTATATACCTTTGAATATTTTTTTTACTGTCTCCACTTTCACTTGGGACCGAATTTTCACGATCTCATTTTATCTATGTTAAAATAATCTACTGTTCGATCGGTCTCTACGCTGCTATGCTTAGTTATTCTAAATACATAGGCTACTTCATCACAATGTATTTAGAAATAAATTTAATATAACCGCCCAGGGTACATACGTCGTCACAAAGCAGCAATAGAGATATAAAGTAAATACGTATATAAGTAATTTTTTTACTTATTATCTTGAATACATACTTACACTAGTTTTATTAGCAAAATGTAAAAATATTAATCCGTCATTGCTTTTCGTCAAAAATTTTCCGTCTAGGTAATTGTAATTATCAAGTGTATCCCAATCCTAGCGAATGTACTCTGTCGTGGTCCTTTTTGTATGCATTAGAGTTTTAAATAGTGTGCTAAAATTAAAAACGCTGCAAGGAAATTACAAAAAAAAAACATCACATATTTATGTAGGTAAAATAAAGTTAATAATCACAAAAAAATACAATGCTTACTAGTATAATTAAAATCGCTATATTGTTCAGACTAGGACTAAGAGAATGGATTGATGCGGGTATTTACAAAATGGTGTTCATTTTGTAATGCATAGTCGCATTATAACAGGGCAAGTCATTCCATTGAATAATTATTCTACTGTCACAATTGTTACCACAATTACTCAATGTTTTCATCTAAACAGATGACTTTATATAAAAGTATACAAGATGTTAGGAATATTTGTTTTTGATTACCACAATAATGGACACATGTATTGTATAAATATCGATTAAACTGAATAAGATTCTTTAGTCAATCAGTGTTTTTATATTTAAATTTTAATACATAATTATGCACTTTTTAAATTTTCTTACTGTAGCAGTTTCATTTATTTTCGAAGTAGTGTTCAAAATTAAATATCCCACCAAACCAATAATGTAATGTGTTAAGAATACATAATTATGTTTATCTTATATTGAAGCTTAGTTTTAGATACGTGTAGGTAATGCTAAATAGGCCTCATATTATATACTTTTACATTTTATTCTCAAATTAAGCTGTAATTTTTAAGCCATGTACTTATATGTACCTTAAATAATTTAGCTTTATTCAGCTGCTGCCAACTTAGAATAAGGATAATTATTTACAAATGTGGCATTAGAAGACAACTAAACATCACACTACATCGCAATGTATTATTAATTAATATATTTATAAAAAAAAACGTGTATCTGAATTTATTTTGTATACAGAAAGCAATATTTATTTTTACACAACTTACTGTTTTCATTAGCATTTTCATGTGCCACATGCAATATAAAAAGCAATGGCCTATTTGCGCGAAACGTAAACTTAATTTTCTTTATCGTGTGACACGAAGTATATCGTACTAGATTTAGGTTACAGAGAATTTGTAATTTATATATAAGAGGTATTAAATATAAGCTATATTTGATTTACTGTAATAGTTAAGCTTACATTTTGTATTAAGAATCTCACATTCCGTCCATTTTTGTTGTTATGCTATGAAAGTTTATGATTTATGCAATATTATATATGTATATGTAGTATATAATAAAAATACATTGCTTTTTTTATTTTAATGCTGTTCTTTGCATTTTTACCGCAATGAATAAATATATAATTTGCGAAAAGTCTCTTTTATTTACAGAATATTATTAAACTGCTGGGGTGTGACTATAAACCTAGTTGAAAAACCTCATATCGGCAGTAATATAAAACAACATTTTATTATATAATTTATTTTCAAAACATAAGACAACATTCTTAATTATTGTGCTTCGATGTGCCCTTGTGTTGACGCACTGACGTCTTGAATATATTGGGATCGATGTGATTGAGCCCAGTTTCACTTCCAGTTGAAGTCAAACTGTTCTCAGTCTCGGTCTTTTCCAAAAGATGAGGCGCCAGCAGTAGAAATAGTTGCTGCAAAAACATAATATGGAAATATTAAAATATAAAAAATTGTGCTAGCATTCTCCACCTTTGGACTAATAGGTATTTCTTTACCTCAGCCCAGGGAATCAGAGGTAAATTGGCGAAAGCAGCTTGCCACCCTGGCAATCCAAGATGCACCAAAGCCATCCGGAAGTAGTGCGTAAAGGAATCTGCAAGCCAGCCCCAGGCGCCTTCGCGAGTTGCCAGCCACACCGACCACGCCCCACCCGTATACACCAAACATACCTAAAATCATTTAAAAATTAAGAATTAATTAGAAGTTAAATTCCAGGCTTATAGGTCGCAACAGTTTAAACAATTCTGAGGTTCAAAGAAGCTTGTGACGTCGCAGTGTGTGTGTTCAGGTGCTCACCTTCCCAATAGTTCTGCAAGAGTCTATTTCAAAAACTTTACTTTTAGTATTGAATATAGGACGTGGACCAACATTCTGACGAGTCAACGAAAAATCCAGGAGATCCTTCAGAGCCGGTGACAAGCATAACTCGTTCAAAGAATTTATGCGAATTGAACCAACCGGAAGTACTTCGTCAGCTGCGGAGAAAGAATAAATACTATAAAGCAACTGACGAGACAAACTCCAATTTTCTTCGTAGCTATAAACCTACCTTATCGAATATCATAATTACTAACTATTAATTATGTACTTCCCTGAATATTTATAATGCCAAGTTAATTGAAAACCGTCACTAGAGGCATAGAAGTTTCGGAGGTCCTCTGGCAAAATTGCAGAATGTCTTTGTTCCCATGTTGAAAGGGCTACTCTGTCACATGGAGCCCTTCGCTCTACTACTACATTAGATATTCGTGGATCCGATTCTGTAATTAAAATAATTGATATATAGGGTATGTCATTATTTTTTAAGTAGATAATACAAAATTGGTATACGAATCAACATCGGACGCGGTTGGGTAAGGCTACTTAAGTACTTACCCAACTGCGTCGCTTGCTTAAAGGATCCCTGTCGTGTTGCTCTAAACCCGCTAATGATAATTATATATTGAGCGTGCTTTCAGACTTTTTTTTTATTATACATATCGCAGTCGGCTAATTATCGACAGTCGAAAGTATATATATATATATATATATATAATAATATAAGTAATACATAATCTTGCCAAGCATCCTAACGATAATTAATCTTGAGGTTCTAGTGTCCTAATTTAACAAAATTATGTGTAGTTAGCTAGTTCATAACTTCATACCATTTACTTGAATTCTGTATAAAACTGCACAAAATTATTCATGGTGTCAATGATTTTGGCTTTATGTTGAAAAATTTGTATTTCGTTATAAAAACAAAAAACGAGCGTTAGTATTTTTGACATTGACGTTTTAGTTTGACGACTTTGACAAATTTGACATGAAAAATCATGAAATGAAATGGAAAATATGGAATGGAAATGTTTAGATTGTTTAGGTTAGGTTATTTTATTAGTAACCTCAAAATAATATTTGCTATCTTTTGGTTAATCACTAATCTGTTTCTAGATTAGGCACATGGAACAGCGTTATTCGTAATTAAGTCGGAAGAAAAACTTAATTTTTATTAATTAAAAATGTGTGCTGCAGCAGGCGTGTGTTTGATAAAAGAAGAGTTTGTTTTTCAAAAAGTTAATAAAAACGAGAACACTACAGCCATCCTTAAGCACAAGTTAAGTGAAAGTGATAATCTGGACATAAAGAAAGCAAAATTGGAACAGGAACCTAACCAGCCAAATGCAAACAAAGTTAAAAACAAAGGTCAAAATAAAGTTAGACCTAAAACATTTAAAGATGATAAACACAATAAGCCTTGTCCGAGTATTATTAACTTGACGTCTAACGATAAAAATAAAATTTGTCAATATGTTAATTGTAAATATGTACATAATCCGTATGATTATTTGAAGTCGAAACCAGAAGATATAGGAGAGGAATGTCATGTATTTAAACTGCGAGGTCACTGTCCAAGGGGCATCTCATGTCGCTATGGCTCTTCCCATTTAACAAAAGAAGGATACAATATAATAGATGAAGAAAAAATTAAATCCTGGAAAGAAGATACAAAAAACACCCTAAAAAATGAGCTGCAAATAAAACTTCAGAAAAAGAAATATGACTTTTCACTTGCAGAAAGTGTTGTAAAGCATTTGGACCCCAGAAAACAAACAGAACCTGTTGCCTCTGCTGGTACAGTCACAGACGAAGATATCATTAAGTTGTTGCCAAGAGAAAAAAAGACTATTGACTGGCGCGATAAATTATATCTGGCTCCATTGACTACTGTGGGTAATTTGCCTTTTCGAAGAATTTGTAAGGAATTTGGTGCTGACATAACCTGTGGAGAAATGACACTATGCGAATCCATTCTTAAGGGTTTAAAACAAGAGTGGGCTCTTGTTAAGAGACATGAGTCAGAAGATATATTTGGAGCTCAGATATGTGGAAACAATGCTTACACATTATCAAAGGTAGCCCAATTATTGAAGGAAAATACAGAATTAGATTTTATTGATTTGAACCTTGGCTGTCCTATTGATTTAATTTACAAAAAGGGTGGTGGTAGTGGAATGATGCACAGGTTACCAGCATTAGAATTATCAGTTAAAAGTGCCTCCAAATTATTGGATATTCCTTTCACAGTAAAAATTAGAACTGGAGTATATCAAGATAAAAAGATAGCTCACACAATAATGCCTAAATTGGTTGAGTGGGGTGCATCCCTTATTACTTTACATGGTAGATCAAGGGAGGCTAGATACTCTAGACTAGCAGACTGGGAGTATATTGAAACTTGTGCTAAATTAGCAGCACCCTCTCCAGTGTATGGTAATGGTGATATTCTTAGTTATGAAGACTTTTTACGTAGAAAAGAGTTGTCACCTACTGTACAAGGTGTTATGATAGGTCGTGGAGCACTTATTAAACCATGGATATTTACAGAGATCAAAGAGCAAAAGTTATGGGATATTACAAGCTCAGAGAGATTTGATATAATAAAAAAGTTTGCAAACCATGGATTAGAACATTGGGGTTCTGACACACAAGGAGTTGAAAATACTCGTAGGTTTTTGCTTGAATGGCTTTCATTTTTGTACCGCTATGTGCCAGTTGGTCTGCTAGAGAAACCACCACAAAAAATTAATGAAAGACCTCCTACTTATTTTGGTAGAGATGATCTAGAAACATTGATGGCTTCAAATAATTGTGCAGATTGGATAAAAATAAGTGAAATGTTATTGGGACCCGTGCCAGATGGATTTAAATTTTTGCCTAAGCATAAAGCTAACTCATATTAGCCTAGTTTTAACATACTGACCAAGAAGTTTGGTAACACCAAGTGTAATATTTTCATAAAAAGAGTCTTCTGATACCAAATCAACACAAAAAGTCATTGTATACAGAAATTTTTTAACAGATCTACCACATCACTTTTTATAGACGTATTTGTAACAATTTGCAATACATAGATTGAAATATTGTAAACAATATTGGTTACCTTGACATCAGTATTCAGTCAGCTTGATTCTTAACCTCTATGGTGAATGTTTAATAGTAGGTACCTACCTGCATAATATTAATGTTGATATTAAAATGATTTACAGTCAGTTATAATAAACATTTAAAAGATAATACTTATTTTATTCATATTGTAAAAACCCAATTTAAAAGAAAATAAATTTAAGGTTCAAGCCTAAGGTATTAATATTTTTTTTTTATTATGAAGCCCTAGTGACCAAGAGAGTGATCCAGGCGTTCAGCCAACTTATAATCTTAAAAGCTAAACATAGGACCATCAACCAACCTCCTTTTTGAAGTTTGTAACGGTAACAAATAATAGGTAATTAATTTTCTCAGAACTTGATTTCCTAATACGAATCTAGATAAGACTCGAACGAGGCAAGGATTTTAAGTTCCTATATTTTGAATTTCTTAACGCATTCATAAAGTCGTATTCAAAATAGTTTCCATTAAATTTATCGTTCCTAGTATTTTTTTAGATAACAAGATAAATAAGTAGGTACGTATATATGCAATGAGTCAACACAACTAATACACCAAACTTTTGGATTTAATTACTAAGTTTGGATGAGATTGCGAGAGCGTTATGGACAAGCTCCTGTGCATTGTCTATCAATACAAATGCTCCTCCTTGAAACATGTTTTATTGCAGAGGATAGGTTCCTTATGTAGAGTACATAATGGTAAAAAAAGGGATATGGAAGGAAAATAACCACAAGCAGTCGAAAAAAAATTGAAACAACAATAAGTGATAGCACAATGTATTTTTTCTATAAGATATACTGGAATTTACATAAAATAAAGTTTAAAATACACTTTTCATGTAAACCAAACCATTCCATTCATTGCTGTATTTAATTATACAATTTTGATACAGACATTTAAAAACTGTATTTATGATTAAAACCTAAATCTCTGGAAAACTTTTAAGTTCGTTTTCAATACAGTGCACATTTGAAAATTAACATAAATCAAAATTATGGGGAATTCATTAAAACTATAAAGGTCAGTGTTATGACCTTAATACTATTCAAGTATTGCTGATAATTAATATTGATTTCTTGAGCCCTAAATGTTTCTGGTTATGATATAAGTTTACTTATTTAAATCAGTTTCGCTATTTTAGTCCTCACGTACTACACATGTCACTGAAAATTTTAATTTAGAAATAAAATTCAAAACTGCAGAATTTTATCATACTTACAAAAAAATACTTTGCTAAAGGTGGTTATTAACTAATTTAATACTTACAAAATGACAATACACTAAAAATTGCTCTCAGCTTAATCATTATAAGTATTATAACCATTGTACAAAATCTTATAATATAAAGTGTTATGTTACACTGATTACCTTACAAATGCCTATTGAGATATTCAGGACATAATATGTAACTAAAACTATTAACTAGTACTCTAGTGCACAAACACAAATAAATACATGGAATGAAATTCTATGTAGTCTTCATACACCTAATTTTCTTTTGTTCTTCGGTTTACTGTATTTTAACGTCTTCTGCGTCGACGAGAATCACCATTGTAGCCGTTTTCTGCAAAATACAAAAGAAAAAACGTTTAATAAAAAAATACTGATTTGTTTTCCATCAGCTGTATTAAAAATAAACAGTGATTAGTCTAGGGTTTACAGATCACAAGCCATAATATACACAGAAAAAAATACACTTCAATCATGGATGGTGCCTGTAAACAGGTGAGTGAACAGATAGTTAGAGGTGAGTTTTCATTGGTTTGAATATAACAAACCTCAGTAGTATTCACCGTCGTTGGCGATTCCTCTGGCGGTCATTATTGTACCCCATGGAGCCATTAGCCGGCGCGCTGATACCGTTTTGCCCCATCTCAGCTCCAAAAGGCCTATCAGGTCCGATATTTTGCTGCCCAATATACTCTAAACCACTATTATTACCTTCAAAAGTACCATTAAAGTGTCCCGGTTGATTTCTATTATTCTTAGTACTGTAAGAACCGAATGCTGTGAAATTGGCACCTTGAGATCCTAGGTTATCGCCGCTGTTTTGTGGCAACATGCGCGGCAGAAGGCCCCCATGGGATACGCCGAGACCGCCAGAGGAGAATCCGCCAGTGG
>DWQK01004828.1:0-10072 GCA_018231225.1 Noctuana stator | reverse complement strand
GGCGGCTATTAATTCCATCCGAGGTGGAAACAATGGACACGTGATATAAATAGCTGGAATAAATATAATATCGCAGTTTTTGTTTGGTCTATTTTATTGGGCGAACGTTATGCGAGGGGTGCATAGAGGGCGAGAGGGCGGGAAGGAATCGTGCGAGGCCGAGCTATGGCTGAGCTCCGATAGCATCGCTGCGCGGCGCGGTCTATAAATAGATGAGCAGGCGGACCCTTGAACCAGCCTCGGTCGTCACCACAAGCCTCAAAGGGCTACAACTGTATATTTTTCTTAATGTTCATCTAATCCCTGCGTTGGAATCTAGTAGAAATTTACATAATAGTAAGCAACTTGTAAACTTCGGTAGGTTGATAGGAAAACAAGTTGTAAGTAAGTTTTACTTAGATGCATCGTATTCTATGGTTATCTAAGTATTAAATAGGATAAAATAAAAATTACGTTTTACTAGGCCATTATAGATTCACGCTTTATATACTTGTCTGAACGTTTCTTTATCACTTATCTACTGTAGTAAACGACCGATTTGATACTACGCTTTACGTAATAAAATGTAACTAGTAAATTCAATTTGCGATTTTTTACTTTCCGAAATGTTAAAGCCTTTTTCTATTTGTTATTTTTTTACTTTATTTTGGTTGTCTACTAAAGCTTTCAAAACTATTTTTGTATAGTTAATGTCAATGTGAAACGAGCAAAAGAGATTTTAATTAGAGCAGTTGGCAGCCCTGTTCATAGCTCTGGTACCGCAACAATCCTCCATAAAACACAGCGGACGTGGTGCAGCTTCTCGGTTGTTCGCTTTCGTTCGCGCATGCAGCCGACGCTTATTTTTTTCCCTGATTAGAGTAAAAGATGCGCAACCGGTCGGTGAGCGAAGGCCGCGGCCAGGGACGAACGCGCGACTCCTGCCCGTGTCGAGGACCTACGCCGCGCCGCCCTACTGTCGCTCTACCCGCGGGCCCACTAATGATGTCCCTTCGCTGAACCGCTCCTAATTGGACGAACGCAATACCACTTTGTCACCGCGAAAAAAAAACACAAAACCAATGTCATAGGTAGGTACCGTTAATAACCTCAACTCAACGCCGCTCCCGTAAATAAGGTAAATTATCAATTTAGATTAAATTACGCCGCTAATAATTCCTCGTACGCCGGACTTTCTTTCTTACTTTATCTTATCGAGATCTTCGAAGTGTGAATGTAAAACGAAACGGTTCTTAGTAAAAGGCTCTGCAATTTGCTTTTTGTTTTTCCATCGCAGTTTTTATAATAATATCAGGATGCTGTGCCATTTCTCGAGAATTTATCAGCGAGATTTCCTGTTTCCCATAAAGTCGTTATTTCATTTCTTCCATAATATAGAGTTCGATATTAAGGTACTACCCACGCTACCTTCAACCAAACACTTTACATGACATACACCATGACGTCTGTTTAAGAAATTACTAAAACTACTTAATTAGCACTATGCTATTTTCTTTTACGAGGAATAATAGGCCCCGAGCCTACACCTACATTATTATACGTTACTATTTATAGATACATAACAATTTAAACAACTAATTGAGTGGAATGGCAGTACAGCAAAAACAAATAAAAGAATAAATCGTGTAAGAGATTACGCGACAATTTTCTTGGACATATCGATGTTAGCTGGTGTAATTACAAGGAGATAACAGTTATCCCTGATGGGTGCTTACTTTGTCCGTTACGTATCTGACGATTATCTCCCTATGCGAGATGCAGGCACTGTGCACCTACCGAATGCGATTATGTCGGAAACACGTACACAACAAGAATTACCCTCTAATAACGGCGGGGCTCTAGTGAATTGTCGTAGATTGCAGACGCACTGAAGTTATATAGCTGTAAATAATGACACAATCGAGACATTATTCTTTCATAATCGAAACTGGGAGTACCAGTAACTAAACTGTACTTTTCCTACCTATATATAATAATGATGTGAAATAAGTCATTAATTATTAGGTACAGGAAAAAAGTCAATGCTATTCAATGCCGTCTTTAAGATAATCTCCCTTGTAGGTTTAACTATTGTATTCGCTACAATGTTATACTATAATTAGCTGACCAAGTTCAAGTTAGTATTACATTTAAATTAAAGTGATTTAGATAGTAAAATATGCCCACATTGGTCTACGGAAAAGCGAGTACAAAATTCGTACAATGAATATTGCTGTTACAAAACTGTTTATTAATACAAAAGTTGGCTAATAAATTAAGTCAATAATCCGATCGGTTTATAGGTAAGATAACGATAACCAACCCTCAATCATGAGATGAGTCGCGTCTATGAACATGTCACCGCAGATTATCGCCGATGAGCGGTCATTCAGGAAGCTTGCTGGCGATCTCGGATAACGTATGCGTGTGTGTTGTTCATAGCTATCAGTGCGGTTTAACTAATAGAGCTAGCGGGGCTGAATGCATCTAGATAGGTTCATTCGAGGCTTACTTAATTTTTTTTTGTATTATTAATTAAAATAAAGTCAAGCTAACCTCCTCTCTACTGAACTGTTTGGAATGTAACTTTGCACACACATTAAGTTCACGAGTTTGGATTCATTTATTTTGGTTGATTTTGACGAGTCCCGTGAATCTAAAAACAAGAAAATGAAAAAGGGTAAAAAAACTTTTAAATTAAACGGTGATTTTCAAGCCTGTCGGTCGCTTAGTTATAAAAATGTTACAATTTTAACCTTATACATGTACGTATATTGTTTCAGTCATCGGTGCGGACTGACCAACGAAGATTTGAACAGACGCTGGAGCAAGCCAAATCCGGTCCTCCATCCTTCTATTTACCATACAAAGGTAAAGTTATATTTGCATCATAAGTAATAGAGATATGAATGCAACTTGCATACTTACGCTATGACAGTCGCAACTTACATCAAGGGGTCAAAATTTAAGGATAGTAATTAAAATCACGTCCTTAATTTCTTTGTATATATTTGTTGTTATTCTTTAACAAAAAGTTGTTGATGACTTGTTTTAATTTAAAAATAATTATCTTGACTAAATAATTTAAAACTCTAATTACACTACCGAAAAGTTTATCTCACTTACGGGAGTTTTTTTTCGATGTTTTTTTCATGTTGAGACTTGATCAACTACGAACTAGATGTTGTGAACCCATCACCGAAACTGAAGGCTGAAATTCAACTACTAGGCTATCAGTGCCTTAAACATAAATAATATTATTTATTTCTACAGGGTTTAATTGAGTACTTGGTCCGTGTGTGGAAGAAACCACCCCTAGTGTACTGCGATTATCACGGTCACTCCAGGCAGAAGAATGTATTCTTCTACGGTTGCGCTGGCGCTGAGAGCTGGTGCAGCAACGACCGACTCGTGCAGGACGAACCGGTTAAATATCTTGTAAGTTAAAAAAAATTATTAAATTTAAAATAATTTTGTTTGAAACAATTGTAATTTCAATTGGACGTCTATACCTTACTAAAAAATCTATATTTTGTGCTTAAAAAATGTTTGTAGATGTTACCAGCGCTCATGCATCGCATATCCCCTGCCTTCGCCCTCGGCTCGTGCTCCTTCCGAGTGGAGAGGGAGAGAGAGAGCACTGCCAGAGTGACCGTTTGGAGACATCTTGGGGTGACTCGCTCCTATACCATGGAAGCCTCGTTCTGCGGTTTTGATCGAGGACCTTTTAAGGTATGACATGACTGACAATAATTTTATATAAGTAGAAAATTCCATTACCTACGTAATTAAATTACCTATTAAAAATGTCTAGTCGCGGAGTGAATTTTAAATCGATAATAGAATAATAATGATTTGCTTAGTTCATTCGAATTTCAAACAGCGAAGTGGCTATCGGAAATAATAAATAACACAAATAAACGATTATCTATAATTATTCAGAGTAGAAACACATCCTGTTTCACGTATATTCCAATTACGAACGATGGTATATCTCGAGATAAATGATAACGATACTTAGGACTTGACACGTAAGCTAATACGTCTAGCGGCGTCTGAGAATCTCCTTTTAGATCCTACGGATAAGTTTAGCAATAAATTTTCAATCTGGCCAGAGCAAAGGCATTTTCTACGTGTTGCTTTTTACGAATGTAGCGTAAGGAATAATTGCACATTTAATAAATATGTTCCGTCAAGGTTTATCGCGATTAAGCTGAATTTGATTTAATATTAACAATATTATTACGTTTTAATTTTTTAAAGGAAGGATTTGTTATCTTGTCTTATTTCTCACAGTAGCTTCAGTGATAGTCATAGCGTCAACCTTAAAGGTACTTATGATAATTTTTTACAGGGATTCCATCTCAATACGCAACATCTGCAGAATGTTGGCAGTGATTTCTGCGAAGCTTTGAACGGCCTTAACGATAACGCTGCCAACGTTGATATTCAGCTTACAAAAGACCTCAACGGGTAAACTTTTAATGAGCTTTTTTTATTTGTTATAAAAGTAATTATGACATTGTTTCGAATATAAAATTTTACTTAAATTTCATAAAACGCTTAGATACGTAGGTAATCAGGTATTATTAGGTACTACCTATATTTAAAGTACTTAGTTATCCACAAATTTACTATGTTGGATTCTTTATGAAACATCACTTTGAAAGTTAAAAAGCTTAACAAAACGCATAGTTTAAAGTCGTGTTTTTACATTGTATTTAATATAAACCAGCCTGTAGGTACATCAGAAAGTAATAGTAATTTTCACAAGCAAGGCTTAAACGAGCGCATTCACAATAGTTTATTATAGGCACTTATTTTAATATTTTAAGCTTGTACAAGACCTTTTCATCCATGTCATAAGAGTCTTGTTCTATCGACAGAAATATCATTGAGATCCATTTGAAAGCCGCGGAAGACACGAGGCAAGTTATTGAATTTATTCATATTGCTTTTTGACGTGTTGAAGTGTGAAAAGCATGTTTAATTGCTACCTACGTATTATACAAGCATGTATTTAGTCTTTGTCTTAAGAAATTAACTCTTGTGCCTTATTTAATACTTAGTGATTTTTATTCGATATTAATCAGGATATATATCAATCTACTTATTAATATACACATACATTAACAACTTACAATCGTGTCCACCTTAACTTTAAAATACTTACATAATAGCTAAAAGATACTTATCAATACTAATCATTGCATCATTGCATATTGACATCCCTTGCCCAAAATTTCCTAATTTGCCCATAACCTTCTTAATGTATCTGTTTAGATTTGCCTGCTTATTACCTAAATAGTACAATCTATTCAGTTTTCACTTTTGGCTAACAGTTCATAAGGACACTGAATAAAAACACATTAAAGTATTTTAACAATCCGATCGTTCTCATTATTAACGATGAACGGCAAAGAAGACTGCTAAATTGGTTACCTATATACGAATAGGTAGAAACGTGGCCTGCAGTCAAATACGTCATACTTATTATCTATACTAATATATAAAGCTGAAGAGTTTGTTTGTTTGAACGCGCTAATCTCTGGAACGACAAGTGGGATTTGAAAAATTATTTTTGTGTATGATAGCTACATTCATGAGGAAGGTTATAGGCTATAAAGCATTACGTTACAATTTTTTAGCGCGGGTGTAACGGCAGCGCACAGCTAGTGTAAAATATAGGTAATCACAAATCCATTCTATAGACTAGGCGAGACCTAGACTAGTTAGACTTATGTTATGATTAAAATGAAGCAATATTTAATTCTATATAGGTACCTATATCTATATCATTTATTTCTATTTGATAAAACCGTCCTAATCTAGACAAATTAATGGTGTATTTATCGCCTGTTCCCACGCCCCTATGTCATACCGCGATCCGCGGCAAGACTGGCAAGTGTTAAACATAGGGATGATGCATCGCCATGTACTATCGACGCCTTGATCGTCGTCAATTAAGACACAAATTGCCAATCAAGAGCAGGTTTGTCGATATCCAGCGCTGTATTAATCGCCGTTCAATTACTGTTACTGACATAAAGCTTAACTTATTTTATCTTTGTGTAGAAATATAACTTTATTGATAGCGTTGGTATGAAGTTTTTATTTTTTTTAGATACTTTATATAATCACATACCTACTCGTGCCTATGTGTGGGTTTATGTCAAATACGAAAATGGGCAGACTACTAAATTATATTATGTCATTTTATATACCTACAGTTTTTTTTATATCTGTAATAGTTACGGAATAATCGCCTGTGCACACTTAACGATTACCTACAACTACATCCTGTAGATAGATGGAGTTTAATGTAAATCGAATCAAATTTTTAAACATTGTTTATTGTTCAAAACAATGTTTTAAATGTACCTATATATTTTTTAAATTAAAAGTGAATAGTGCCCGCATCCCTATTAGGTTACAGGCTAAAAGACATAGTGAACGTGTCTTAACTCATATTATGTTTGATTAACAGAGAAGTAGCAGTGGACAGCGAAGCAGGCTCGGGCTCGGATAGCGTCCTCAAGACGGATTCGGACGAAGACTTTGATTAATCTCAATCCATTAAACAAAACATAGGCTAAGAACATAATATTCTCTAACATACCTGCTCATAGAACTTTAGCTAAATTTCTAAAATATTCTACCGGTCAACTTTACTCTACTTTTACGGCCTAGTACATGCTACAAAGTATCGCAAATACCTGCCTTATCAATGTTATTTATTAATCATGTTTCGCGCCATTGGTTTTTAGATACTAATTTTATACTAAAGCATGAACTTTAGTCCCATTTATCACATGAGTCCAACATAGCTAATGTTACTATTACGAAAAAGCATCAAGTAAATCGTCAAAGCATTTTCAATATAAGTGTTTTAAATCCACATTACCCAATCACAGTACAGTAATTTGTTATGTGTTTGCCGATATTTATCTCACTAGTGTAGTTGGCTAGAATTTTTTAACGTTCCCCGCCTATTTTAACTGCGGTCAGTAAAATCTAGTTGTATAGGAATTTCTTGAGATCTTTATTATTTGTAATGTAGTTAGAGAAGAGATTGAAGAATTATTAATTTAAATATTTTTGTAATACATTATACTCGTTTCGTTATAGATGTCAGTACCTACCTACTTGTCTTTAGTTTTTTCAATTGTTTCGTTTCATAGCAAAATAAAAACATATTTATTATTGAACTTTAATATTTTTTTCTTGAGTCACTCGTGTATGAAATATTTTGTGTTTTGAGTCTGTGATTTTCATTATAATAATGAGTTGTTTTATTTAGATGACATAAATTATTTTTATGTAGTTTGTGATCTCAGTAACAATAAATATTTTGAAATCGCTGTTCTTTTTACTTTCTGACTACCTTTTTCCAGTACCTCTCTGATCTATTGATGCAGATAAAAACATATATGGATTATCATGTAATAGGGGATAAATAGCCTTCATCACCGTTTTATATCTTTTATACAGAGGTAGGTACAAAATAATATCGGAGAAAGGGCAAATCAGAAAAATTTTCCTATATAAATATCACTTATACTAACGATAATAGGTACGTAAGCCCTCCCCGTCCCAGCTCCTTCCTAGTTCCCAGGGTACGCCCATGAATATATTTCAGATAAAACTACAAATAAAACATTTGATAAAACACTGTAAGAACTTTTATTTTAACTATTAATAAATAATATATTCTTATAATTTAAATTGTATCACGCTTTGTTTAATAAAAAAAGAACAAGGGAACTATGGTCGTTATTAATTATTATAATTCGATTTACATACAATTAGTGTGATGAGCATTTACAAGACATACTTAAGAAAGAATTAAGTAAAAAAAAATTAAAAATAATATCTATTAAAACAATAGCAATGAAAGAATATTTTTTTTAACCGATAAATCAACTATAAACAGCAAATTACATAATAATATAATAACTATCTCTTACTCTTTGTACATACGCTTAGTATGCAAAGCTTTGTTCATTTTTTTGCAGTATGTAATACATACACACTGATTATATATTATTATTGTATATTATATTATCTAATAATAAAAAAAAAATTATAAACAAACAGTGTAAATATGTAAAAATGCGCATTGTAACAAAACTCCCTATATTAATAGACAATATTTTAAAAGGATCATTTGGAACAAATAGGTAAATCTTGTCACTATTGCATATGAGCAATAGAAAAGGCTTATATTTTGTCGAGACATATCACTATTTATCTCGACTGTCGCCACACAATATTGTCACGCAACGGATATACTTTATAAAGACACAAAAAATAATTAAGCAACAGTTGAATATGGTTGATAAATGGTATAGATGACAGTTAGGCGAATCTGATAGCACCCTATAATCTATCTGTTCTATTTTGAGACAAGTATATAAAAATAATATTAACTATTTTAGTATGAAATAAATTGCGATGTGGTTCACTTGTGCTGTGTATAATATAATACAGATAGTATATGATATAAGCTAATGTTGTTTATCTTAACATAACAATTAATATAAAAACAATCTATTACGACAAATTATTTTATAAATCAAAATTTAAAAAAACCACGTAACACCAATACTGAATAAATTTTACTATCATCGTTATTGATAAATTATATTTATAATCAAATTATGAATGTCAATTTAACGCAAATAATATTAACTAGATCAGTAATTTTCATTTATAAAAATGCTTTGAAAGCCGGAAAATTATTGATATCTCCTCGAGTGAAATGGAAATAAAAATAATATATACATAATCAAACGCGTCATATGCGACATATTTATGTTTTACAGTGTCATGATATCGCACGATATGGTCATTTAATCGTAAAATACGAAAAATTACAGACTTCACGTGTTCTTGTTACGGTACGCGGAATTTAAAGAGACCGAAATTATTTCATTTATTAACGTATATTAAGCGCTAGATACCCAAGATCTAACCTTTCGCATAGATGTAATCGTAACATGAAATATTGCATCTTCAATGTGTGTGACGCGCTATAAACGTGTGATAAAAGTTTGATTGTATATACCATGATGTGATCATTACGTAATAATAATACCATGTGTAAGGGAACACCGTTATAAATACTTAACTGAGCGTTAATAAGAACCTTATTTTATTGGGAGTCAATCGCAAATTCATGACATTTATCGGAAATAAAGATACATTTGTAAGACCCGATGAAGATAAACTATCATGTCATAATTTTTATCTTTATCGATGCGAATAAGGACGTCTAATTTCCTATTTGTTCAATAATTCACAGCGCGAATAAAATGCATTTTATTTTTTGTTCTTACGCCTAGTTATAAATTAACTAATATTTTTTATTACCTACTTGATGTAATGCTGACAACATTTCTGTTGTCAACGTTTATATATTTTACAAGATTACTTTCCCGCATTAGCGTCAGCGTTTTATATAAAACGTATTTATAAAAAATATTTTAATACAAATATCATTAAATACCTTCTGATGACGAAATCCACCAAGTATATTATAATGTTTTTCTGCAAAACTTTATTATTTCAAAGTGTTTACAGTTCCTACAGTTTTCATTATAATAATAATTGATTCTCATTGGTATTTAAGGTGCAACTATAAAGGTCGCCCTTCAACCTGACTGATGATTTCAAGAAGATAGCAGGTAACCGCTAGATTCAGAGGACTCAGGACCGACCGGAGTGGTTTCAACTAATAAACATGACGTGCCCAGCAGTGGACGTCCAAAGGCTGATGAATGAATTATCTTGATAATATGAATAGTTATTTTTCTAGGGTCGACCATGAACAGATTAATGCACCAGAACAGTAATAGCACACGTACATTAACGAACAAAATACCCTTTTGTATTCTCGTTCTCGAGTCCACTAAAAAACTTCAAACATCAACATTTGACGCTTATAACTTTTAAATCTATCTGGTCAGTTGCTAATACTATTGACCATGTAAGGCCAATATGGTGAAAGTTGTTCTATTGTTAAAAGTTTATCACACATTACGCGTTCAGGGCTTGCTGAGAGCGCGGCAAGGTCATAGTGGAGGGTAGTCGG
>DWQK01004827.1:0-10072 GCA_018231225.1 Noctuana stator | reverse complement strand
TCCCAGTCGCCCCCGCGGGGATTGCCACCGGAGGCAAATGGGAATAAAAATTCCCACCTGCCACCAGTGGCGACTGGGAAGTTATGCCCCCACTTCAGTTTCGCTGTACATTGCTTTGTTCTTGTGAAGAATAAGAGGATAGCATGCAGGCCACCTGATGTTAAGTAGTCACTGTAATCCATGGACATTCACGGTCAACCTCGAGAAATTACAGAATTTAATAAGAAAGAAAAATTTTATAAAATTAGTGTTAACCATATTTCACAATAGGTATGGTAGTATCAAGTAATTATTTATAAACCTCATACAAAGTGTAATTGGATAAAAGTTTTATATATTGTATTCTAATGTATAGTACATAGGTCGTTATACAATTACCCAAGATTGCATACATTATTTAAATGAGTATTAGCCATGCCTCACCTTTAACATCTGGAGTGTAGTGCTGTTCTTGACGATTGACAGGTTGGATTGAGGACCAGGGATAAGGTCCTATTTGAATTCGTAAATGGATACATTGCTACAGGTGCTTGAGGGATGCATGATGGATGCATTCGCACCTCCCCAACCAAAATATATGCATACTTAATAATGTTATTTATACACTTTATTTTAAAAAATATTTAAAGTTTTTCTGTCGGCTTTTTTCTCCCGGCTTTTAGCGGTTTGCTTTAGCGAAAAGGCCTAAAGCCAACAAATATCTTTTGAGGGATACATAATTTTGGATTTGAGTTTGAACACAAGAGCTTGACACAAGAAGACACGTTGGGCTATGAGGGCGGCGGTTATCTAAAAACAAATGATGTTGGGCAGGCAAAGGCGTGGTACCAGACGAGTCCCAGTACTGCGTGGCGACTGCCCGCACGCAGGCGCTGCTCCACGCTGACGTCATCCTGTTGCTCGGCGCTCGCATGAATTGGATGCTACACTTCGGACAACACCCTCGATACGCGCCTGATGTTAAAGTTATACAGGTGAATGGAACGGAACGGAACAACAAAGCAAGCCCATACTCTCTCTTACTAACACACACACACGCACGCGCACGTACGCACGCACGCACACACAACAACACACACACACACACACACACACACTCATATCATAAAGATACTAGAGTTGTTTACCTTTTAATAATGTAGTTACGTACTTAATGTTTAGTTTTTTTTAATTAGTGTAATTGGATTTCGGGGTCGTACTAATTAAATAAAGTAACTAACTAAAATTACCAGAATTTCACTGTCATTTTAGTAATTTAAACATTTTAAATTTTTCTTTCATATTCTATTGTAAATTTTATGTGCAATAAAGTGTAAAAGTAAATTGTTTTTACAGGTAGACATTGCACCAGAGGAGTTCCACAACAGCATTGAGTCCAAGGTTGCTGTACACTCTGACATCAGACCTTTCACTGAAGCGTTGGTTCAAAAACTGGATGCCCAAAAGGTCTCCCTGCAACCATCCTCCAACAGCTGGTGGCAAACTCTCACTCAGAAACAAAAGAAGAATATTGAGTTTGTTGAGGTATTATAAATTTAATTCTTATCATTTTGAGGTGCTATAAAGTACCAATCTGACTTTTGCTGTTTTACAGTCTGTATCAGATGTTACACTTCAATGTTGCCCTTTACCCTATTGAATCATATTTGAGGTATTCTAAATTCTGACGCATCAATTTCTTTACTTTTCATTCGTCTTTACTTTAAGGGTACCATCAGCTATGTCCTTTTGAAGAACTTAAAGTGAACTTTTGAAGAACTTGAACTTTTTAATTTCAAAATATGTTTAAAACAGTGCATGCATGTCTTCTCTATACATGTCGTCACATTTCAGGCCCAAGCCAACGACAAGTCAGTTCCGCTAAACTACTATGCAGTGTTCAAAGCAGTTCAAGCGAACATTCCAAAGGATTCCATAATTGTTAGTGAAGGCGCTAATACTATGGACATTGGACGCGGCTTGCTTCTAAATAACAAGCCCCGGCATAGACTAGATGCTGGCACATTCGGTACAATGGGAGTAAGTGATTGATACCTCACTCTAATTATTAATACAAAAATTATATTAAACAAGACCATGGCAGTGTCCATGAAACTAAAAGGCGAGAGGACATGTCCCTACTCCCTTTTAGTACGGAAACAAGCATGGCAACTTCAAACATTATAATATGATTGGTTGAAAAGAAACAATATAATATGACATTTACCAATCAACATCAATCTGCTTTGTCATGTCTCTCTCAACCATAGAAAGCCTGGAGCATCCTCCACGCTATTAAAATACAGCTTGCAGTAGATGCAGGATTCTTATGACTATTTAAATTGGTATCAAAATGCAATTGGGTCTTCATAATGCAAGCTACACTGAACAGAATGTAACTAGTTATCATCTACTCGTAGTAATCATGTACAGTGTAACTAGCGCGCATATAACTGATTCCCTTTGCCATTGAAAAGACAACTCTATGATAATAGTATAATAAAGATCAATATTAACTTGAAAATGGTAGTTTGTAGATTGAAGATGGTAAATGGATAAGTGCATAATGACTGAAGAATGCAGTGATTGTAGAGATTGGTACGTTATCTTCATGTACCTAATTGTAATAGAATCAGGCAACTCATACGTCATTTTAAAACACAAAGAATAGATCTGAGGGTTGTATGTGGACACTTTGCTACTCGTGAAGGCTAAAATGGTTTCAAAAAAAGTATCTCTTTAAATAAAATATTTCTTTGATAGATATATTTAAAACAAATTTGGGTTTTATAGGTGGGCCCTGGATTTGCCATCGCGGCGGCAATGTGGTGTCGTGACTACGCCCCAAGCAAACGAGTGATCTGCGTTGAAGGGGACTCTGCTTTTGGTTTCTCAGGTATATTTAAAAATGGGAAAAAAAAATATTTGACTTGAGGTTTGTGATGAGTATATTATCATCAATAACTAGCACATTTTATGGCGTGAAACTTCATTCATCCTACCATTTTCTTCTAGGGTGCAAATCATCAGCTTTCTGCTTCACCATATTGTCAGTTCAGTGAACTTTTGTATAATTACTAAACATTTTAAAATGAAGAATATTGAATTTTTTTGTGTTATATTTATTTTACAGGAATGGAAATTGAAACAATGTTCAGATACAAACTGCCAGTAATTGTGGTGATTGTTAACAACAACGGAATATATAATGGATTTGACAAACAAATGATGCAAGAAATTCAATCAGCTGGTGATGTTGCACAATGGTATGTGAAAGCCTAACCACTTAAGAGTCAAATAACTTTAACAAATAGCAATGACCATTTTCTCTAGTGCGTGTATGTCCAATGACCAACCTGAAAGGCGCACTTTTGCAAACTTGGGAAAAATTGAAATTTGCTTTTAATTCTAATTTTAGAATCTTTTTTCACAGCACTCCACCTACTGCTCTGTCTACTGAAGTTCGTTATGAGAAAATGATGGAGATGTTTGGCGACGCTGGACACTTTTGCCGCACGGTTGAAGAAATCGAAGTTGCTATGACGAAAGCCCTCACTGTCACTGACAGACCCAGCATCATCAATATTCTTATCAATCCCCAGTCAAACAGGAAACCCCAAACATTCAATTGGCTTACGGAGTCTAAACTGTGATATGTTTAATATTTTTATCAATATTTATATGTACAGGGAAAAATGTGTTTACAATTTATTTTTTAAATTTGTTATTCTGGTGGAGTTATTCACATTTTAATATTGTTGTTGGTGCTAAGCTTATAAATCCATTTACTTAAACATGAATAGGGAGAGGATGCAATAAAAAGACTTAATTTGTTGATATTGTCTGTCTATTGAGTTTCTTATGTCATCACATGTTTGTATATAATGAACTTAAAAATAGATATATTTAATACATTTACATTATAAACTAAATCCCTGTATTTTATTTAACATCAGTAAGCAAATTAATCTGCTGTGTGGTTGGTTGTCCAAAGCAAATTGAATATATACCAGTCTGGGTTTCTTCACATTTTGCTGAGGCAGCCAATTAAAAAGTTCTCTATCACAGTTTGTGCTGCAACAAAAAATACAATTATTATTAATAATTAATAATTAACATCTTTCAAATGGCAACTACAAAATTTTAGAAAGAAATCTTATATATAAATCAAATTGAATCATTGTAAAACTAAGGCAAGAGAATTGTTCTAATAGAAGCAATTTCAAACATTCCTTACAATCATAATATTGTAATGGGCTGCACATTGTCATGTGATTTCAATGAAGGTCAATTGGTACAAACACTTCCATAAAATAGCCTTGATCGTACACTTGACTTGTGTACTCAAATTGATACTGTAAAATTTACATCCGAGAACAGTCGATTCCAAAAATATCTTATTGAGATTTCTGCTAATTTGCAAAGAGAAAAAAAAACTGTTGGAATCAAGAAAAATTACTTCTAATTTACAAAAACTGTAAATGCGACTCCAATATTATATTACTGTAATAATCTTCATAAAAAGATAGCCTTATAAAATTACTTACCCAGTTTGCAGTTATTGGTTGTGGTCAAAGTATAAGCATCCTGATCATAGTCATTGGTTAGGGTGAGATCAGCCCCTCGGATGAGGAGCTCGTTACAGGTATATGGGAAATCTGCTGCTGCTGCATACATAAGTGCAGTACTACCAGACTGAAATAGAAATATTCATAATAAAAGAGTTATGACTAAGTTATAACTTAGATAGATATAATATTATTAACATCTCTTCCTAAACTATCAAATAATTTCTATTACTTGAAATGAAAGCATTGAAAACTGAATGTTACTTTAATGTATGCCATACTTACATCATCTTGTATATCAGCATCAGCTCCTTCATTCAACAAAAATTTCACAACCTCATGGTGCCCGCCTGCTGCAGCCAAGTGCAGAGCAGTCTCGCCTTCAGGGCCCCGCATGTTAACATTGGCACCACTCCTTTAAGTGTGAAATCTATTTAATAAAATGCTACGGACTGATAGACATGCACGGCCTATGCCATTGGACTTAAAAGCATTTAACTTTTTACGAGTTATTTATGTAGTGTGAGGTAGCATTTCATGGACTTACTCCAACAAATGAGTATAAGATTAGTAATTAATCACATGAATCTTGAACTATTTTCATGTCAATTAAATAATAAAATCTAATTATCCTTTTAAAAAGACAAACTTTTAGTTCAAGAAAAATTAAATACTTATATATCATTAACATTAAACTTACAATTTTATTTATCTTTCTAAAATCAATTAAATAAAATTTAACTGGATTTTGATGCACAGGACATTTAAAAATAATTTCAAAACAAAATTTTGTTTTCTATAGGTACCTATTTAATTCTGTGGACAGACAATAGTAACTTAAGGAACAATAACAAAGGATATATTATTTTAATCCAAAATGAGATGTACCTATTCTTTCCTTAGGGGTTTTGAGACAAATTATAGCTACACAGCAATCTTTTGAATACAACAAATTCATAAATTACAACTTTATCTTTAAAATCTTTAAAACCAACATCTTTTGATATCATTATCACAAAGGAAGTACCTACTTAGTGAGGAGTAGAATTGTACTTACCACACCAGATCTTGACAACTATTTAACTGACCGTAGCTCGCGGCCCAGTGAAGGGCCGTGAGTCCATGTTCATCGGTGATATCAACATACTGCTCCAGTTTCACGTCGTCACGAGTTATTTCTCCGCGCCCAGCCTTCGCGTGAAAGCTACAATCGGGCTGTGGCAATTCGGGAACTCGCGCCTGCGTATTACCTACAACACGACCTTGACACTAGACAACAATTTGAATCCTTTCAAGATGTGAAAATCAATAAATCTCTCAATGCGCTGTACTAGATTACTTGACGATATACATATAAGTTACCTCGTTGCAAATTCGTCAAAGCTGTGCACTGGACAGATTTGTAAGGCGTAAACGCGCTCTTCCTTACTCCATTGAGATTGGGTGCCCATCGTGGATATCCTCCGCTCCCACTCTTGCTGCTATCCTGGCTTCCAGAATCAAACTCACACTTAAAACTCTCAACATTTTCCTGTTTTATATCAATATTTTTTCCCTCATGTTTGACAGCAACACTCTCTTCCATTTTTTACATTTGACAAATCCTTCTAACTGTCATGTCGTCTGTCATGTCAACACACTCACAAACAAACACACAAAGACAAGACTAGTCTAAGAAACAAAGACAATATTTAGCCCACGTTCACACGAGCGCTTTTCGACGGACGTTTTTTTAAGCTAGGAATTTCTTTTTCCATGTGTGAACACACACCTGAGAAATCATATTATTATTTTCTATCTCGAAACGTTAAAAATAACTGATGCTTAAGCGTCGAGAAAACGCTCGTGCGAGCGACGGCTTACTGTGTCTGTGGACTGGACAGTCCACATGACATAGGGGTTTAGTATTCTGTGCACATGACACTGAACTCTGGAAAAAGAAAAAAGAATAGAAAACCGTTTTGTTTTGAATTGAAGTTTTAAGTTCTTAACTATTGAAGCGTAAAATTAAGTTTTTAAAATTATTCAAATTATTAACAAAGTTACTTTTAAAGTGATCTGTGAGATATACCTTTTGAAATCAATTTATTTATCTTAATAATAATATAAGGCATACTATTACATTTTGTATTTCAATGCTATACTTACGATTAGCTGGTTAATTTTTGAATTGAATACCATTGAATACGTTAAAAGGTCGTCTAGCTGTAAAATAGTGAAGCCTGTTGCCTCAAAATTCTAATAAAAATGTCTAATGCGGGTCAGTTAACACAACTTCATCAAGAACTACAAAATGAATTGACTACTGCAAATCAGCTTCTGCGATTGATGTAAGTCACATTAACGAATAATTTGATAAAAAGTACATTGTTTAAGTTTCAGTGTGCTTTCTCGTACACCTATACAGTTTTATTTAGTTAGGTACTTTATTGGTTCTTGCTTTTGATTGTATGATTATATTTACTGACAAAACCCCATGTTAATTTTTTAGATCTATTGAGCTGCAGAAAACTAAAACACTAACAAGGCCTGGCGGTGA
The DNA here is from genome assembly GCA_018231225.1 of Noctuana stator. NCBI lineage: Eukaryota > Metazoa > Arthropoda > Insecta > Lepidoptera > Hesperiidae > Noctuana > Noctuana stator. Next base: position 2,986 of record DWQK01004827.1, on the reverse strand, counting down.
ATTTGAATCAAATATTAAACAGGTAAGTGCTCAATTACGATATGAATGAGAATTTAAAAGTTTAATTATTTTTTTTTATTATTGTAAAAATTATTCAAAATTATTGTCCAATAATATCTAAAATAATAAAAATATTAAGTAAATAAGTATACAATGTGGCTTGTAGTAAATTTTTATTTTGCTTAATAATAAATAGTGACACATGTTTAACTATTCTGATTGTGCTCACTATCATTCTAGAGTTGTACTGCATATGGAACAATGTATCTACATACTTAATTTTAAATGAATACCAATAGTTCTTTACCGCTGGCTTATTGCTGGCCTGCTTATTTTTGTATAGTGACCTTGTGATTTATTTAATTTTTTTAAGGAAAGACCTTTCATTAAGGTTTCAACCACATATTATGTAGTGAGTTTTTAGTTTAGATTCCAATATTCCTATGTATTTCATTTGAATTTGATTGTCTAAAGCAGAAACATTAATTGAATCAGTATCTTTCAGAATGCTTCTCTATTAGTTAGCCTTGCAAGTATACAAAAGATTGAGTTGGAGAAGGTGCCCCCGATGAAGAGGCTACAAGATATGGATGTTACAAACAACACTAATCAGAATATGAGTTATGAACAACACGAAAGCTTTAGAAATAGTATGGATGAAAGCCAATAAATTAATATTTTTATTTAATCTTTTTTTCATTTTGATATCAAGAAGTCATATTATATTTTATTGATAAGGGGTAAACAATTCCCTTGGGGCAAGGCAAGTATGTAAGGTGTTAAGTGTACAAAAGTGGATTTTCATATTCCTAAGCAAACAATGCTTCACACATTTAGGCCCACACTAAGATTGTGTTGTGGGTGCGGTAGACAACTAGACACACACACATTAATACAAACGCCCAGACCAAGATTAGTACAATTAACAGTTGTATAATTTGTAAACATAAATTTACATATCTATAAATAAAACATGGGCTTTATATAAAATTTTATTTTATTTATTTTAAACTTTACATATTAACTAAAGATATAGTTTTTAGTATCTTACATGTTTTACATGCAATTCAACAAATATTGTAATAGTGACATTACTTGAACATGTACAAATTATTTAATGGCAGGCACTCATTATACCTATTTTAGTTAACGTTTCGAGACAATTTTTAAATAAAAGAGAAAATAATAAAACCAATTCTCAATACATTATTTACTATAATTTATTTAATATTAATTTTATTAGCTACTTACACCTGAATCACGCATATATATTTAACTTAACTTGCACTAAGATTCTAAAATATAATAAATCGTTGTTAATAACGCATATAATTTGATACTTAGGTAGTAGCTACACAAATGTGGCATTTAGGCTGTGTTAAAAACTACGCTATTTCCCTGTGTTGATGCTTTTTGCTATTGTATATATCCTTAGACTCTTAACTACTCTTTTAAGTCATAACTCTATAAGTTACCTAGAGCAGTTCGGTAGGTGCCTACTTTATTTCTCATAGAGCAGGCTGGCAACCCTAATTAAGCCACTAGCAGAAGCTATTTTACTACACATTACTCTTTTTCAGTCTTATGTTGGTATATTAGAATCGTCTCTTGTCCAAGTATTTTTCAATTTTAAGAAGTCTTATGTCGGAACTCTTCATGTACGATAGGAATCAGAGCAACATCAGCGTCTAAAATTAAAAAATTCCCCAAGGCTATTTCAATTCCAAGCGCAACCAATTCCAGGTAGATAACCTAGAAGCATGAGAATCTTACCAGACAGCCACAAAGAGGAGTCATGTGGCAGGTAGCATCTACCCTGCTTGGTTTAATATACCGCCCAAACCAAATAAAAATATTGACCGTACCGACCTGCCTAGCCAGTATCAAAATGCTTGTATTTGACTTGACGACAGATCTCTTGTCGTAAGGGATCTAAAGTTTACCGTTTTGTAGGTATGGTAAGTTTGTACCTATAAATTAATCGATACGTTTGCGTTGTCTCAAATTGCATGTTAAAACTGAATATACAATATAATATAATACAATATTTCTCGAGCAAAGATAAAATTTGTGTAAATGTACATATAAACATAGAACTGTTCCCATAAACGTGCAACCTACCGCAGATATAAAGATAACTGAGGCACCCTATTTAAAAACAACATACGTACATAACATTACCTCTCATTATCTTATTTGCATATCTTTCCATTCAGTTTACATTTTCCATAAACGAACACATACTTAAAAAGCAAGGTTACATAAACTTTCGAATGTTAATCTAAACACATTACTGTTATGGCAATAGGCCTAATACCGGGGAGTGAATTGATTATTAACATTAATATTTTATTTTACTTAAGCCATGTGGTAACAGCTTACAGACTAGATAGTAAATAGACAACAAATTAATTCTAACTTTATACGGTAGATATCAGTGTTGAAACACAGCTGACTTTTCTTTGAACCTCTGTCTCCGCAAAGCTTTCTCCTCGGCTTCGCGGCGTTTTTCCTCTTGTTCTTGAATGATTTCATCGTGGAACTTGTTTGTTTTAGCGAGTTCTTCAATTTTCGCTTCAAAGAAGTTTTTCGCGCCATTAACTCCAACTTGGTCCACGTTTATTTCTGTCAACCTAGCCAGAGCCTCTAGGCCTGAATCTGATTCGAGTTCACCAGCTCGAGCTTTGCTGAAATAAATGTAGATACATACTTTAGGAGGTCTTATTATTAAATCGAATGAATTGTATTTTCATTTATAGGGATAATGACCTCAACACAATTGAGTTTAATTGTTTTGAGGAGTCGGAAATGTTGAAATATACTAAGTGCCTAGTCATAACAATTAAACTAAACAAAAAATGCAGATGTGCACATGTACGGAACATTACGAGAAATAAAATGTATTTACATATCGTCGGTGATACTGCAATGCCGCGTAACCAGCATTGGAAAATACCGCGGATCTTCTAAAAAGCAATTTTACAGG
>DWQK01004826.1:0-10072 GCA_018231225.1 Noctuana stator | reverse complement strand
TAGCCTTCCTCGATAAATGGCATCCCACAGGAACATTTTTTCGGGATAAAAACTATCCTATGTGTTAATCCAAGTTATCCTCTATGTGTGTGCCAAATTTCATGGAAATCGGTTCAGCAGTTTTTTCGTGAAAGAGTAAACAAACAAACAAACAAACAAACGAACATACAAACTTTCGCATTTATAATATTAGTAGGATAACACTGAATATTTTTTTTAAAACAAATAAGGCCTTACACTCATAGCCCAACACTAGTAATTCCCTGTATCTTGTGTACCAAGGACAGTGGACACACACAAATACAATTACAGAAACACACAGTAATACAATTTTTTCATACACACAAAGACCAGAAACATACCTATTAACTTACGAGAAAATTAATCTTTTACACTTCTGCCCCGCTGGACATCGAACCTAGACCAATTCAAATAGTCGACCGGCATGGTACATAAATACAATACCACATGATCGTCAAATAATATTAAGAATATTGATAGAGACACATTTCGAAGGCGCGTAAAATTGTAAAAAATACTTCAGTATAAATACTGGTATTTCACGCACATACATTTATACTGTTATAGGTATCTACTTATCGGACGCATATTCCCTGTTCGACTTTTAATAGAAGACCGTATACGCCGAAAGCCATCAAATATTACAGCCGAAAAGTAAACATAACCTCATTTTATCAATAAATACGGCAATGATTATGAAATTACTCGTAGTATTGGAAATATGGAGGCTCTACGTCAGCTCAGAGGAGCAGGCAATGACAGGAAAGAGTCAATTATACGCAAGGACGGCTTACAAGAGCTGATCGATTCGGCTTTATCACGACTCCTTGTGGTTGGGGGAAGTTAAGAGCTTACACCTTATTTTGAAGGTTTAATTAATGAGCGTGCAGATGTGTTGCCCTATGCATACGTTACGTAGAAAAAAAAATATTTTTTTTCTTTTCTTTAAATAGAAAAATGTCACAGAAAAATACCATAGACTGCAAAATAAATTTTAAAAGTAGATAATAATTATGTTACAATTTAAATTACTTATTGCCTGTTACGATAGCTCGAAGTCGGTTTTGAATTTTGATTAGTTTAGATAAGATTTATTTCATTTAACATATCTTTAAGCGTTATTATTTTTCTGCACATTCTGCATTTCTCTATTATATTATGAAAAAACCTTTACTATGCACAATTTTATACTTAGATACGGTTCAATCTCCACGTATTAATATATAGATAATACCTAATATCATGTATTAAGCGATTCGTAATTACAATAAATACATTTGGTACAAACATGATTGTAAGTAGTGAATATACAAGTAAATACCTATTTGTCAACGCCAAAACGTCAAAGCGATTCAAGTATTTACAAAAAAAAGATTTTAGCAAACAAAAAGATACCGAAAACGCTTAGAGGGACTCGACAAATATTTGTAAGAAATATTCATTTTATGAGTCGTCTTTTAGCTTTTATTTTACGAATCTATGCGTTAAAAATTGTTGTCATATGGATAAGCATCAATATGAAGTAGATTCTTGTACATTCTGGTAGGTATTTTCTGGTTTTTCGATCAAGATTAAAATTTAAAACCGTTTGTCTTTGCAATTTATCTGTATTTAATAGAATTTATAATATACATAAAAATTATTAATGTATTCCATGATATTGTGTTAATATAATTATTATATTCATTACTATTAACATAACTTGTATAATTTTTCTAATAAGCCCGTATTAGAGGAATTACTCTGTATATACTTCTTATTTTTTATTTTATTGATATCTTTAAATTTTTTATGTATAGAATTGCGTTAAGAGTAGTAACGAAATGCTTAATAGCCTATAACCTTCCTCGTGAATGTAGCTATCATATATATACAAACATTTTTCAAATCGGTACAGTATTTCTTGAGATTAGCGCAATCAAACAAACAAACATACTAACAAACAAACTTTTCAGCTTTATATTATTAGTATAGATTTATACAATATTCATGTTAATTAATTAGTCAAGTTAAAACTTTAACCTTTCTTTCGAAATATTTGATTAGATAAATAAATTTCTATTCGTTGCTAGCTTACGTTTCCTATTGAACCTACGTTGCTATATATGTGTATGTATGTTACGTGTTCTATAAGAGAGACAACGCGTAATTGGGTAAAATAATCTCTAATTACCGGTTGTCAGGCGTGAGATTACACGCGCCCAAATCTTCGACGGGAGCCTGAGTGTACTCAATTAATACTACGAGTATTTTCGCGTTCATTCTTCGATTAATTATCCTCTCTAATTCTATCCATGTATTTTATATAATACTAGCTGTGTCACGCGGTTTCACCCGCTTTAAGAATTGTAACGTAATGCTTGACAGCCTATAAACTTCCTCGCGAATGTGGCTATCATACACAAAAAGAATTTTTTAAATTCGACTTGTAGTTGCAGAGATTAGCGCGTTCAAACAAATAAACTGTTTAGCTTTATCCTATTAGTATAGATGTGCAATTTAAAGTCGACGAAGACCAGCGCCATTTGAACTTCAGGTTAGCCAGGTGCCGGCCAGCCGCCCTTTGTAACAATACAGACATTAATTAAATATGTTCAGTTGAAACATAAAACAAGCATACGAAATTGTTTGAAAATCCATTCAACAGCAATAAAGTTAAATTACCCTCAAACGCTGCATTTGTACTGCATAAAGTTTCTATCCAACGAATTTCCGAGTCCAATACAAACTTGTTTAAAAATCGGTTTACGTAACGTGGACTGCTGGTGTTTCCAAAAGCGTTTCTGGTTTCAAATCGGAATTTTAAGTGCAAAATGAATTACTGGGTCATGTGGCTTCTGGTGCTTCTGGCCTTTTTGCTTTTCCCTACTGTTGAATAGCAGTTTCTTTGTGTATTTGGAGATAATCAGGAGCATCAACCACGCCAGTCCACCATTCGAAGGGTCCCGTTTTCGATCCCCGGCGGAGCAGAAATTTAAATAATGAATTAAGTTTTATTTTCCCGGTCTGGGTGTTTGTGTATTTGTCTTTGTATGTGTCCATGGCACCCACGACACAGGGACAGGGAATCCTAGTGTGGGGCTGTGAGTGTGAAGCTATATTTATTTATTTATCAAGGTAATCTTTACATTTTTTCTCACTCTATTCTAATATGGAGAGTCAGCCAAGGTACCTTCAACCCATGTCATTTGCCATGCGTTTTTAAACTCTCTGCTCCTATATAAATACGAGTACTACCGGGGCAGAGTGAGGTTAGGATGATCAGTGGATGGTCTTTTTAAAGCACAAAATAGGTAAATGTAAAGTTACCAGACATTTTGAGCTTTTTCAAAACGCATCGAGTTGTAAATATCTCGGTAAAAAGAACCTTCAGACCATTAGAAGACTGAAGGGACGCCTTGATCTAATGGTCTCTAATGGTCTTGAACTGAAGAAATTTGCGCGAAACTTGAGATTTAGAGGACGCAAGACCGAATAATACGCGAGTGGCGCCCACTTTTCTCAGAACTTATTATATTAGATACGAAGAAACACAAAAGTTTCTAGAAAAAACTACCTGAGAAAAATATAATTTTGATACAAGAAGCCCTAGACAGCGCTGTCTTTTAAAATAAGCCATAAATTTAACTTATGAACACTGTCTTTCAGTTTTCTTTTATTATATTTCCTTAACTTGAAGCGCTTTCAGCGTTTACATTTTAAATTTCCTTCCCAGCCAAAGGTTTCCAGGCGGCCAGGTCGAAAGCTGAAAGCTAATTATAATAAGAAATTATCTCGAACCTGGCGTTTCTTCAAGTCACTGTTGTAGAGTTTACGTGAGAAAATAATAGATTTTGTTCAAGGGAACTTCGTCAACGAGTACATAATTTAGTTTTGCGAAACTTGCGAAACATTTCGAGACGTCTGAGTCTCACTACGCCCACAGTTCATTACCTAGTTTTAGAGAACTTAGAAAAATAACAAAGAAAAATTCAAGCCTTAATCTCAATCTTATTTACTTATCTCAAACTTGTTTCAACTATTGCCTACTTTGAAAATCAACACCAATATATAAATATTACATTTATACTTGTTTACTGTAGTCAATAATCTTCTAGCACCCTCCAAAATTATGCTTTAATGTCGCCCAAATTTAAGCTCATTCAAATAAGTGTTTTAACAAAGAAATCGTGCAAAGATGGACAGCTCATAGGCTTTCAAGGATGGTCCTTATGAAGACTCTGGTAATATTAGTACTTAAACAGTATCTTTTATTAACCCAGTTATCGCATAGGGTATTAAAGTTAGTAACATTTACTATTCTGTTTGTAAAGAAACTACTCGAAAAATCCCCAAATTACGCAAAATCCAATCCACTATTTTGACAATGGAATTTTTTGTTTCGCATTTTCAAATCAAGCGTCCATTGTTGTGCGCATTCAACCCTCCTTCAATATACTTCGATTACAATTTTCCTAAGCCTTTATGTGTCCGCCACGAATTTATTCGATTATTTTGCGAGCAGGACGTACGTATTTGCGTTGTCATTTTGTATTTGTATTTTATTTCCTTCTACTTTTTCGGGACAGGTAAATAATTCTTAAGGATTTTCCTGTAAGTTATTGTGTTTCTATAAACAAAATTTAGCGGTAAATAGGTAGCAGTTTTGTATACGTTTCCTGTACTGTTATAAATCTAATAAGTTCATACCTATCTCTATAAGCAACTAGTACATAAAATAGCATTAGTTAGTAAATATATTGATTAATCTGCGTACTAAACTACCCTTAAAAATATTTCGTGAAAAACAGAAGTCATGTTATAACCAAAATTTTATTTATAACTGACTTCAAAAAAGGTGGAGATTCTCAATTGGTATCAAATCTGGACTGGGTGAAATTTGGATGGTTTTTTTATTTATTTTAAAGCTTATGCTTCCCGTTCAGTCCCATTTTAATTTGATCCAGTTCCGACAACTGAATCCATGAGAAAGTATAAGTCTTAAATTTGAAGTGGGCTTTTTTCGTAACGCGAGTTATAATTATATTGATAGACTAATAAAATATCTTCCGAATTTGAGAAGAAGAAAATCGACTTGCATCCATTAGTCGGTGTAATCTAGACAAAAACTTAATTTCAAAGGCATAAACTCTCCGAGTTATGGACTAATAAAAGACAGACCCCGCCTTTGTGGATACACTAGCATCGTTTATGTAAATAGGAAAGTGATTTCAACGAACGACCGGCGATACACTTGAGGTCTCGTAAAACTGCGATGAACTGGCTCAGCAAAGAGCTCATATGGGTTAACGTGAAGAGAATTTGACAATGTTGTTTGATGACAATCTGGATTTTTGGTCGGCGGGATATTTAGGGAGCAAAGAGAGATGGAATTTCAATCGTTTTGCGTCTGCAACGTAAACGTTTATCGTTGTCTTTTTAGCTATATTAATAGGTTTGCAAGAATGTAATTTCGGTTTTCTATTGTGAAATGAAACTGAAGTTTTCTTAATAATAATACAGATTTGTTTAAAAGAAAATTGAAAGAGCCGTTCGATTCTCTTCAATATAAATTGTTAGACAAATAAAGTAAGAATAAAAAATAAACTGGACAAGCGAAATATTCTGTTATGACACCGCAATAAGATAAGGAATACAAATAACAATAATAATTAAATTTTTTTGTGACTTGTCTCTTGGGAACTTTACCGCGAGACAGCGTTCTGGACCCATTATTTTATCCTTAGTTTTTTATTTTCTACTCGTATTAATTTTTTATTTTTAATGTAATATAATATTTTATCTATACTTATAATAAGTCTGTAGAGAGGTCAATTTTGTACATGAAATATATTTCCAAAATAACTTTCAGGGGGTGATTAGAGATCGATACTGATGCCAAAAATGCAATCAGTAATATTTTTGGCTGTCTTGATTTTAACGAAACTTGGTACAATTATTTTTCATACTCCTGAGCAGTTTATAGTATACTTTTCATCACGCTACAATCAATAGGAGCAGAGCAGTGAAGGGAAATGTTGGGGAAATTTTTTTAACACGGGTGAAACCGCGGGGTACAGCTAGTGATTAATAAATTGTGATTTAGATTTTATAGTTATGTGCCATCTATATTCCTATGATATATTTCAGAAATACATAATATATTACCGTCCACAAACTTCTGGTCGAAACTATTACCGAAGAAATTATGCAGATCCAAACCAATTTCGCCAATGCGGTAGCTGGAAAAAAAATTCATATCTTTATTCTTATTTCTAAAGTTCCGCCCGCGGTTCGGAGACACAGTAAAAATTCAATATTGAAATCCATACTTCAAAACTTGAGAAGTGAAAAAAAAGCCCGAACTAATTTGAACAGCCAGCGATAAAAGTTGGCAGCACCTCCAATGGTGTGGAGAAATAACGCTAACTTTTCTGAGTGATCTTTCTGACTACTGACTCGTAAAGAGATGCGATAACATTTATTTATGTTTCATTTTTGCGTTATTAAACGTTGAGTTCTCGTATCGGAGGCCAAGACTAACTTCGGCTCGCTGAGCCATCGGAGTAAGTAAGTTATAAACGTTACATTAAAATTTGAAGTATTGATGTTAACAATCTAGTTAAATAATTGCTTTACCTAGCTACCTAATCAGATAAAGAATTGTGACAGCACTTCTGTGTTCAAAAAGAAATTAAAGCAACATTAATGACTAGTAAGTAAGTAGCTTAGTAAATTAAATTAGAACATGCAAAGTTATATAAGAACTAAAATTTTAAGGCTTCAGAGGCATATGTTTTACTGTTTTATATCTTGTTTTCTATCTTATTGTAAGCGAAACTTTATGTTTTTTATGAGAATAAATTCTTTAAACCTATGTTTGAAGAGTTATAATTTATTGAAGGCAAGTATCATTACCCCCATCATTAATTTGTTTGTGCCCGAAACATACTATAGACAGAACCATGACATCTTTTCCATAACAAATTAATTGAGTAACAAATTAAATTACTCTACAATATAAATCAGTTTTACATAAATTGTATTTCGTAGCGTTTTCCTGATCGTAGTTGCAGTTCAGTACATTTTTAGATTCATCAGACATTTAAATCTTTGCTATTAAGCCTTCTAAACGAATATAACATTCAATTATGAGTATTTCTGTAAATAAGTGCATAAAATACCATAAACTTTATTCTTGCCAGTGTTAGTTAAACAACCTCTATTTAAGCTCGCTCGCAGTAACTCCCTTGCGGTGAAACATTGAATCGATTCCCAAAGGTGATTTATTTTCCGAAGAAAATACTTTTCTGCCGTTTTTATACGAGACGTTTCAATGATATTGAGTTTTGTTCTAAGTTCGACGTAAGTACTTTGAAATGTTTTGCCGGGATCCGTCCCCTGTCCTTAATAAGCTTAAATCTTCTCTCCTTTTTATTTTTACCTATTATACCTCTACCAACAAATGGAGAAATCGTCCATTCCGAGTTTCTTTTCAAAATGTTCACGGGCGAATACCTCTTTGGAAACTTTCTAATTTGGTTTTCGTCTTTCAAATTTACTTAAGACCTTTTTAGCCGCACCTTTTCAATATTGCTTCGCAGGTGGGGCGACTTTTAATTTTCACGCCTGATTTCAGTGTAATTGTGTGTTGCTGGAGAAATGCAACACACATTATTTGTATGAGGTTGTTAGGTTTATTACATGACAAATGTTATGGTTAGATGAAAACGCTTTTAGATCGCTATCAAAAACTTGTATGTACGGGTAAACGGTAAAGGAGACTATTAAATAGTCATTAAAATAGTCGATAATAATCGTAAATATTAAATCGTGGCCTTTTGTACCTTCTGTTACTTCGCTAATATTGATAAATAATAATATTTTGTTCGTGTTATAACTATATTATTTAAGAGAACACATAATTTTATAGAAACATGTTCAATAAAAAATATTTTAAGTAAAGACGAAAATCGACTACATATTAAAGAGGAAAAAATAACTTTAATAGTAGGTACATTTTAGTTTTGAGTTTGAGATTTTTCTTTCTACATAACGCAATTTATTTATCATGACCACTATATCTAGTATTCATACAAGAGAGTTATATTGTAGGAATTACGAGTAGGTAATGTTTAAATTCGAAATATTACTTAAATTATTTCATGTTAAGAATTTCGCAACTTAGAATAAAAATTTTAACATAAATTAATTACTATACAACGTGAAGTAGCCTTGAAAATCTTTCAAGAGATATTGCTACTTGGCTTATGGAAATTAATGGCACTTTTAACTAATTTATCTTGAGCAACCCTTGACTGTAATTACTGTTATTCCCTGTAACAATAAGCGGCTTTATATCTTTACTCTAAAATTTAAGAGGTTTATTTTAATTAGACAGATTACGTAAATATTATTGACTTGTTTCATGATTCATCGGAAGAAACGACATTAATTAACTTCTGGATGGCTGGATGGCTGGATCCAATAGAGGGAAACCGCTGGATCCACAGGGAACAGGACCGGGCGGAGTAGCGTCACTTAGAGGAGGACTATGTCCAACAGTGGACCTCCAAAGGCTGATGGATGGATGGATGGAATGAACTTCTTGGATGATCCCTATCAATCTATTTCAGTATTTGGGCGCTGAAGGATTGAGACCGTAGTGTTACCATGATTGTTAAATACGTGACGGATAAGAATTAAGTTTCAGAAATCTAAAACACACCTTGAGGACACTGTGTGGTGTAGTGGTTACCACGCCAGTCCACCATTAAAAGGGTCCAGGGGATCGAACCGGGGCAGAAATTTAATTGATAAATTTGGATTTCTGTTCTCGATCGTGGTGTTTGTGTATTTGTCTTTGTCCATGGCACCCACGACACAGGGAATAGTGTGGGACTGTGAGTTTGAAGCGTTAAGCATTATTCAAAATCTAAAAAGAGTCTACTCGTATAAGATCTTCAAAACTTATCTACTACAGTTTGTTATCGATGTTATATTAAACCAACTGATTGATTGTGATCGTTCATACTAAAGATTATTCAATAAATTTCGGTGTTATTGGCATTCTTGTTTTAATATAATGAAATCTGTAACACAAATAATGTCTTATTTTAATGAAATGCAATCAATCCTTGATTATTCGTGCCGACGTATAACAATGTCTTCCAGCTACTCAAATTTTCCTTCAGAACGTACCTATTCAATTGAGGGTGGCTTCCCCTCGCGTTTTGCTTTTGGAAGTTCCCAATTAGAGATACAAGGTAGAAATGTAGATTGTTCCCCTTCTCTGAATGAGTTTTCCAGGGATCCCTCGAGAATTGGGCCTTCAATATTTATTGTAAGTGAATTAAAATGTCACATGATCATCCTTTTGATTAAATTTATAGAACTTAATACGTATAATATACGTGTTAATCATTTGTGATTTTACTCTTGATTTTAAAGGAGTGCCGAGAGTTTTTTTCCGCGGGCTTTTTTCTCCCGGCCTACCTTAGCCAAAAGGGCGCCTAGCCGATGTATGTACCGAATTATTTAACGTTCATCAACTGTATACGTGTACCTTATGATGACTAAAAATTTTTGAATTTGAATTTGAATTTCCATATTTACGTAAATAAATGACTTTAATTTTCATTTCTCTATAGATGAATAAATATGTTAAAATGTTACAATAGTGTCATTAATTTCGACTGTATGTTACAATTTTTACTTGAATGTACAATTCATTGCGCTATATCGTACGGAACCCTATCAATTGTTAAAGGTTCACGCTTAGTCTTTGCCCAGATTCCAGATAGAGCAGTTCACACGAATCGCGTTTTTGCAAAGGAAGTTACTTAGTAAAGGATGTAATTAGAATAGTGAATTGTTTTTTACTATTAATTGTTTTAAATTTACCAGATTTAAACTGTAAAGCTTCATTATAGTTAATGCCTGCATTAGTCTGTTGCTATGCTTATCTTATCTATACTAAAATATAACGCTGAAGAGTTTGTTTGTTTGAACGTGCTAATCTCTGGAACTACAAGTCGGATTTGAAAAATTCTTTTTGTGTATGATAGCTACA
>DWQK01004825.1:0-10072 GCA_018231225.1 Noctuana stator | reverse complement strand
ATGTAAGTGTGGCCGGCAACTACACCTTTCCACCGAAACACAAATGAATTGCTTCATTTGCTTCACGGCAGACATGGGTGCAGCGGCGGTAGTTCCCCAGTCAAACCATACAAGTTTTACCACCTACAGAATCTAAACCAAAGTAAAGGAAAATCGAAAAGCAACAAATACAGAAATATGCACAAAATGCTTTCTTATCTCGAAACAACGATATCTTCTAGACAACCTTAAGGTAGACAACCTTAAGGTAGACAACCTTAAGGTAGACTGTAACCAACTTTTTAAACTGGTTTAGCTACTTACAACAACATTCAAAGCCGTCAGCAAGAATAGATAAATGATGTAAAAGAAAGATACCGTAATGAAATTCACTGCAATCTGTAATATGAAACAATAGGTAGGTACATTATTTATTAATTTTATTTACTAACTAAAACTAAATGGAGAATGTTATACTAAAATGTATATTACAAATTAAGTATTCTGAATAAAGCATTTTAATATTTTATTATCAACTAGCGACCCGCCCCGGTTTCGCACGGGTGCAAGGCTGATACTAAATACACTCCAGAAAAACTGTGAATGTTTATACATATGAACCTTCCTCTTCAATCACTCTATTTATTAAAAGAAACTGCATCAAAATCCGTTGCGTAGTTAAAAAGATTAAAGAATACATAGGGATATAGGGACAGAGAAAGCGACTTTGTTTTATACTATGTAGTGATTTAACAATTTCTTACCTGCATTCCGAATACAGCGTTAAACAGTCTTGAACATTTCGATATATTAAAGTATACCGTAGACCACAATTCAATATGTTCAAATTTATCACAAGTTTCAGTTATACGGGGAAAATAATCAGAAACTGACCGCGTGATACATTGTAATTGTTTTGACATCACAAACAGTATGCAAGACAAGGTAAAGAACTCAAAAATATACCGTAAGTCGCAAAGACCCATATTCGATGTAAATACGATGTCGTAATAAAAGTATTGAATTACTGCATTTTCACTAAAATTAGCGTTGTGTGCAATGCCTAATAAAGTGGCTACGAAACAGGAAGTACAAATGGCGACGCAAATTAGAAAATAATATCTTTTACGCAGTTCTGTTACATATACAGAATCATTTTTGAACTTTTCGTGGTTTATATTAAGCAAGTCAAGGAGATTTTTAAATGATTTTGAATAATAGCAAGCTAGGAGAGTAGTGACAATAGAGTTAATAACAGAAACGTAAAAATAAAATAACCGAGGGCATTGTCCTCTGTTAAGCAAAATAGTGCGAATCACAACGTTTGAAATATTTAATGATAAATCAAATATTATAACAAGACCTATAAATATGCGGTATTTGTTATAACAGTGGCTGAAGTTTCGGAAAATACCGAGTATCTTTTCTATACGTAGAATAAACTCAATAGGCTTCATATTTAACATTTTATATTAATTCTAATAGTTTGAATAAAATTAACGATTTCTAAAGAAAAACGATACAGTAGTCTTATGCTACCAATATAAAGAAGTGAACAAGGGAAAGAATATAGGAATCTAAAAAATAAGGTAATGAAATGAAATTGATTTCGTAAATTAATAATATCTAATTTCCTAATAAACCATGCCTTATTTTCTTTAGCTATAACCATTAAGTAGATTTGATCAGAGAAAGGTATTTGACTTCTATTTTTGATGAGAACGAAGGGGATTTTATCCAGTTACCTATAAACTGAAGTTGGTACCTACTCGTAAAAGCCACTCTGAGAATGTCGATCGTGAACGTGCGTAGTACTTAATACATTGTGCTTACTCTTATATAATTTTTTTACTGATTCACTAGTTGTTGTTATTAAAAGAGGAAAATATCAATCAATGACAAATTGTTCTTTCATGATTGGTCTTATAGAATGACCAGGTCAGTCAATTGATATAGAAAAAATCTATGATATGATCCTATAAAATGTACGTAACAAATTATAATCCATAAATAAACAATACAATATTTTTATAACATCTATTACCGTAATATAACTCCATGTAGTTATTTGTTGAAGTGCCATGTTTTCATAAACACATTTCTGTTGTGTTATTATTGTAAGAGCACTTTAATCCATTAGTCACGCGAATGTCATTCAATTGTCATCGATGTGTTATCGGAAAATTTATCTATTTTCACATCAATCCATTTTCCTTGTCAATCTACCCTTGCTTTAAGTATAGTATAGAGTCGACTAGTAATCTGTTAAAGTATAATTGTATGTCTGTATATATATGTATACACAACTTACATTATATAATTTATTGCGGCTTATATTATAGAATTAAAGCACTTAAATGCTTCATAATGAATAATATTCATGGTTCATAGAAGCATGACGGTATTTTGGAAATTAAAGGCTTTTTGGCGTTCAGTATAAGTACGGTTGTATTTTATTTATGTTGCATTTACGTTTTCCTTTAGTTTTCCGATCGGTATGTGTGCGTGTTTTATAGGTAACGTGCTATTCCTTAGTCGATTGTACTAGGAATAAAGAAAAACAATATATTTCGAATAATAATGTAATTGTAAATTCTGATAATTACACAACATTATTGAACTGCAAAGCAATGACGGTGTAGGATGTTACAAACATTATGAACGATGGTATAAGGGACATGTCCACATCTATAGACCCAAGAGTCACGGTCCTGACGGAATTTACAGATACCAGACGCAAGAAATCTTTAGTCGCCTTATAGTGGGAGTCATCTGAAAATATAAACAATGAAATTAGAGTAAATAAATAAATTATTATACATTTTTGTAATATAAATGTATTTTTATAACAGTAATAGTATGTTTTTCAAATTTTATATAGGGACAAAAAGCTTGAAGCTTAAAGCTTTATATTGGTAGGAGATGCTCATAATATTAGTTGAGATGACCAATTTGACCATCTCAGATAGGATACGTACCGGTAACACAGTCAATAAGAAGTTTTCCGAGTTGACGGCGAAGATTCTTCACATTATTCTGCTTCCTCTGCGCACCCAAAGACAATAACAAGAGCAGTAGGAAGAATATAAGTAGTTTCAAAATGCTGATGAGCAAACAGTTTATATCGTATTTTCCCTAGAAAACAAATATTTATGTATCTATTATTACGTAAAGAGGAGTCTAATAAAACTTTTTTAAAATTGCTTGTCCACTTTTTGTTTTTCTGAATTTCTTTAAAATACTAAATTTTTAGGACTGTTTGAAATAGTAAAAAAGTGTGGTAACCTTAACCGAAGGACTCTATTTCATGTCCACTAGTGAGACTAGGCATAGAGAAGAACCAGGGACTTACCTTAAAGCCAATAAATGCCATCGTGTACAGAAAGATTATACAGTAAGCTGTCGCTGACCCCAACATCATTACAAGCTGTAAGTAAAAATAGAATAGAATTGGAAAAAAAGATTAAAATAAAGACATACATTTATACACACAAATCAATTAATTTATATCACAGTGATTTCCTGCAAAATACTCAGCATTCGGCTGTTGGTTCGGTATGAACTATTAGTACATCGTTCAGACAACGCGCTGTAAAATACCGAAATATGCATTACCATTTTTACCTGTTAGTTACATTTATTACTACTTACATTTATTATTAATATGTACATTAAAATATCGTCCATACACTAACCTGAAGGCCATAAATTTTATTAAACAACTTAGAACATTCTTTAATATTCGAGAAAACAGTGGACAATTCATCAAACTTGCTCAGTTCGAGTTTTATTTCGCTGGAATCTTCATCGCTAAGGCTGTCCCATTGTTCCGTGACAGTCGCAACAGAGATTCTTTTCTTGCTCACTGCGCGCGTAATACATTCCACTTGTTCTGACAGTACGTAAAGAATAGCGTACAGAGCCATATATTCATTTAAACAACGTAAAGAACATAGCGTCGCGTTAAAATTAAACACATTGCGAACAATGTTTGTAGATATTATATCATTCCTATCCACCGCTGCCTTCAGAAGCCCAGAGAAAACGAGGTACAAATTGCAAGAAATTAGGCTGCATTTAATCACATTATCGTGCCTTTTCATGTTCTTCTGATATTTTTCATCGTTCGAAAAATACATATCGTTCCCTTCAATAAACAATAGAAGCTTCTTGAAGATTCTAGAGTAATAACAGGACAATAACACGATCACGATCGAGTTGACGGTATTCATGTAAAAATAAATGGAGTCACTAGGTGCGTTCGAAGGATTGTCGTTAATAAAAATGATGTGATAAACAGAGCACGCGAACGTCATTGCGATTTCAATCGCTATCCGAAAATATATCATAACTTGAAACCTTTTTCTGTAATAATCGAGGTTTCTATAGAAACAAAGCATATTTTCAACGAGCAAGACAAATCGAATCGGAATTATGCTCGTCGGTACAAAAATGCAGTTCCAAACACGTTTGATTTTCTTGCTAAGACTCATCCTGTAGGTTATATTATTTATAACTGAAAATGTTACCGTGGCAATAGACAAAGCGACACTGTGCCGATGTCTCCTTTTAATTAAGAAGCCACGGAAAGCATGTCATGCTCGTAGTACAACGTTCAACGTGAAACCGCTGTAATAAACTTAGTAGTGTCATTGTGAAGGCGGCAACAATCGAGACATTATTAATTATTTTAGTGGAGCCCGTTGGAGAGCTGCTCATCAGCTGTACTGGTTGGGTTCAAGCTGTAGGAGAATGCGACTACAAAAAATGCATAAAAAATTATGATAAATTCTGTAATGCATTATTTTTCAGACAAATCGTTTATAATATTATTTATCATGATAGATATTTATTTACCGGTGAACCTTTAGCGTTGGTGAGAAAGAGCAAGACGATTAGGTGTGTACACTCTAAGGTTCAAAATAGATAAATTAGATAATGAAAAAAATTTATATGACTATACCTATAATATATAGTTGCACTGAAATCGCAATTTTTGGAATATGTAAATTAAAATAATCTCTTTTTAAAAAAAAATACTGCACCTTATAATTAATAATAAATAAAAGCTAATAAATTAAATAAAAATTTAATAAATTAAAGCTAAAAAGAAAACTTCGTTATTAATCTCGCATACGAGTACTGTGTGAACGTCGCACTGGGGGCTTCGAAGTGAACTGTATATGTATGGGAAAGTGGGAGATAAATTGGTAATGAG
Organism: Noctuana stator; assembly: GCA_018231225.1. Classification (NCBI taxonomy): domain Eukaryota; kingdom Metazoa; phylum Arthropoda; class Insecta; order Lepidoptera; family Hesperiidae; genus Noctuana; species Noctuana stator. Next base: position 4,875 of record DWQK01004825.1, on the reverse strand, counting down.
TAGAAAACCACTAACCTTAACGTCCAAGTCGATCCGGGACGAATAGCACGGTGGTCTTTCACTGTAGGATAAAGGCACAGATGATGATCAGGGGATGCTAAGGCGTCGCTAAAACTACGCACTAAAACAAAACCGGTAGCACGGCTAACCAGCGGAGGTTACGCATGGACAGGAAGCACAGAACGTCTGTCTTTCACGACGCGAGCGCAACGACTGCGTTACCGCTTAGATTGATATTGAAGCGTCAACGTCAGTGGACTTATTTCCATCTACCTACTAAACATTGACATTTTATTTATTGGGTATTTAGTAGGTAGTTTATTAAACGTTATCAGCTCATAGTTTGAAGGGCCAGTGACGACACGCTGCGCTGTTTGCACAGCACTGAGCGTTGCCTGTCACGCGGTAATGGATATTGAAGTTACCTCCGGACATTTTTTTTATTTCTCTATGCCACTTCAAAGTTATTATTGTCGTGTTGGCTTAATGATAGTGTATACGCGGCCTTTGTCAACAGGTACACTTGTTTTAAAATATAATGCCGGCGCATTAAATGCTGAGTCTACGTTTTATATCTTAGAAATATTTTTAGATTTTTTACTCAATTTAAACTAGTGCTAAAACTATTAATGGTACACACGTACATATAGGTATGATATTTAACCAAACAGCCAAATTTGATCTAAATAAAGGTATTTAATAATATTTAAGAAAGATTTAATATCTTCCCTTGTTGTGAAACGTAAATTTAATAATTGTATTAGTATCTGTCTGCTATTTTACAACCACTATTCAACCATTAAGACGCCATTTTAACAGCAATATCCTTGATCAGTAGTCTTGTTTACTCGAGTGCTATTCATAGGTGTTTAAATATATGGGAAGGTTGAAGAAAGGATGCAGTGAAATATTGTTGAACTTAACTTTTTTATGTGTAGAAATAGTCAATATTTCCCGCGTATATTAAAGCAAACAGGCTTCACTACATAGAATAGAAAAAAATTGTAATATTTAAAAAAATCTTTTTTACTCCAACCGCATGCAGAGTGCAAAGCATCGCACAAGTTGAAGAGGATCAGTCATCAATTTCCCGTGCGAATACTATTGAAAAGTACACTCTGTATTTTTAATATGTGGTTTTTCAGTTGCTTTGCATTGACTGTAAGAGTCTCAATAGCTCTCCATGAGCCGTTCTATAGAGAACAACTTCGATATACTTTCATAAATCACCAGTATTTCTCGTGCTTTAGCAGAACTGTATTTAGGTTTATTTTTATCTCGTGGGAATGTTTTGTTAGGTCATAACAAAATTATACAGTACTTGGTGTGTGCAACAAACTTTTTTGCATACCTACTCGTTTCCTAATTTTAGTGATAATGTGATTAAAACTGTACAGCGATAGAACTTTTTTTGTACTGCCTTTTTCACGAATGATGTAAATAATTATATCGGTAAATAATGTTACTGTTTACGGGCTTTATATTTATTGTGTAAATCCTCTAAGTTAATGTTTAGAACTACTTGTTCTATACAGGTTCTACCGCCTGTAGACCATTTTGTCTAACAAAGCTAACATTCCCTCTAATGGATGACAAGTGGCCTATTACAATGACCGCAGACTCGAAAGTTGGTTTTATCATTGTTCACATTGAAGGCTTCATTGTTACGGGAATACGAGCTATTATTATCACACATTATCCATTAGCTTTGAATAAAAGCCAGCAAGACAAAATGATACCGATAGAGAAATATTGTATGAAATTATTTACAAAATATTCCGCAACATTTGACCTTTTACACAATTGGACCCAATGACGCAATCGTTTTTTCAAGTCGCTTTAAATAAGCGCCGGAATTTTCGACATTTTCCGCGTCGGAGGCTTACAAATGACTATTTTCACAGTCTTGCTTCCCTGATATTTTATTGTAAGAATAAGGCTCGCTACATCTTTTTCGTCCTCCGCGAGAATTGTTCGGGTGGAAAATCGCTAATGAAGCCGAATGGTGTTCAAAAGAGAACATACTTGTGGAACAAATTTACCTACTTCGACGTCGGCGCGAGTCTCTATTGTATTCTAACTTCAACTTAGCTTGATGGCATTTTATAAAAGAAATTTGTAGAAAAGAAAAGACATTCTTCATTCAATTTCAGCAGTCCCCATGATCATTAGAAATAGTTAACTTACATGAATAATTTTGTAAAAATGCTACTCAGTATTGCAACTTGCGGATTTCGAATTTAACAATGCCATTGACTTTAATTTTGATTCAAATACCTACTGGTATAATTTAAAAGGGAAAAATTTTCCGCATCGTAGATTAAGGGATCTCGATTCGAAATACTTTAAGCAATTTGCCATTTTTAACTCAGTATTAGTAGCATTATTAAAAAAGTTAGACAATAGAAAAATGTTCGCCTCACTTTTTCTTGATAAGTAATTCTTTCGTGCGGAAAATCGCAAAAGGGTTTTAAAGTGCTACGAATAAAGGCGAAAGGGGTGTGGATTAAAAGTGGGGGGTTGGGGAGGGAACAAGCTCGTTAGCGACAATTTTTCTCAAAGCTCTCCCAAGAGAATTGTCACAATTCCGATTGTGACGAATTACGTTGAAAACATTGTGGTGCGCTCCTTTTTATTGAATGCAATGTGAAACTTTAAACGCTCGAACAAGAAAACACTTCATTTGCTTGCCCTTTTTACTCATTAATGCATATTTTATCTAACGGATACATTTTAGGTATAAAATAACGGTATTTTCAGAACGTTTCGTCTAGTATGCGGTCCTTTTGACTTGTATTATATTAAATCACCGGTTATTGAATAAAGAATATTTTTAGTTGGAAGAAATTGATTGAATTCGTTGTATGAATATAATATACGATATCAGAAGATTATCGTTCCCGGCCTTGTACTGTGCCTATGAGTATTATATTTGGGATTCTTTGGATATGAAATATGTTTACTGTTTAGTTTAAAGAGATTGATATAGAGAAGCTAGAAAATCAAAACATTGACGAAATAATAAAACCGGCCTAGATGCGGTTAGAAGAATCACGAGCGGCGTCAAACAGGTTCAGTAAAGCTAGATAGATAGATCTTGTGTCGCGCAGAGTAGCAATTTAATCAAAGTCCGCCGGAGTGATTGTATTAAAAAGTAATTTATTTTAGTTCGCGCGGAAGGCATGGCATGCGGCTGTTAATTACAAAACTAATTAAAAACGTCGATTCTGTAATTAATCTTCCCTCCCGACCACTGCTGGAGATTTTAAAATTCTGAAGTTAAAGTTCATGGTAATTTACGTAGATAGGTAATTATAGATCTGTTTTAATTAACCTTCGTGGATGGAATAACAATTTTATATTCTTTGTTAGGAATTGGAATGTATCAGTTTGAAATAAAACGCGCTTAAGGAAAATTAAAAATTTCTCTCTTTTTGTTTATGTGCGCAAACATACCTCTCTTCTCTCCTCTTAAGATTAAATGACACTAGAATCTATTGACTTCTATTTTATCGTCCACTATTGATACTTTGCTTTGTTACATAATGTGTAGGAAGTTGGTTGCTTCATATTTAATGTTAGCCTGCATCCACACACTGCTGACAAAAACGCGACAATTACTTCCCGATCATGCCTTCCAATCCAATGATACCTTAGTAATTGGTAATTAAAAAATCACAAAGTGAAACACTAAAAGCAAAGCCAAGCGAGAAAACGTTTTTGTAAAGAATAAAATTAGTGGCTTAATTTAAACCATTTAAAAAGTCCAGCAGTGGCTTTAGTGAAATGTAAAAAATTAAATTGTTATTGGCAACGAAACGCTTTATTTCGAGCTCTCGTATTGCTAAGCGCCTTGCTAATTGAACAAAGGATCATCTCATTCTTGCTCATAAAAGTTATAAAATTGCATACACATTAGGTATAAGACAGAATCGCTCATTATTTGAAAAATACAACTTAAAAAAACGGCAAATTGGCAAGTAAGTGAACAAGGTAGTCATACTAGTAATTTCAATTTTATTTCCCCTGGGAGTTGTCCTAAAAAAGTTGTAGACCGTGATTTGGTCAATATTATTGATTATTTTGAGTCGATTTAATTTCTAAATTGCTGTAAAACTTACAACCCTCACTTGACTAGAATGGTTACATTTAACCCTTCTCAAAAATAGGAGACACATTTCTCACTGTGGGGTGGTGATGGGTTGAAGATAATGGTGAAAATATGTAAGTATACTAATATTAACTGCTTTTTACAAACTAAGTGATAAAGGTTTTTAATAAATTAAATTTTATTTCACTTGGGCCCCTTATGAAGGCCAATAATTCGTAATTAGTTTTTAGAATAAGATAAGAAAATGAAGTACGATTCTCACGCGAAAGGCGACAAATTGTCAGTAAATTGATTGAGTTCGCCTCTTACCGCGTGAAATGGACTGCAGATTTAATTAGAACCTTCGTATATACATTTTATGTATAGTGAAGACCTTTGTTACACTGATGAAGAGAAATAAATGCTTGGACTTGGAGATGTTTCAATTCATTTTATAGGAACAAAAAAAGGACGGATTTATTTTATATTGTTTGAAACAGTGGTTTGCATGTCAGTAGTTTGTAGTCTAATCACAGCCGCAGGTATGTGAGAATTAGGACAAGGGAGGTATAAAGACAAATATCACGTCCAGTCTTGTCAATTGCGCTTGCGCGCACGCTATACCGTAAACTTTGAAGTATTCTATATTATACTAGTTGACCTGGCGAACTTCGTACCGCCTAAGAACCAGTAAATGTTGTGTTAACCTATTAGCTTCATGGTTCGATGGATGTCTTGATGTAAGGCTGCACTGCATATATTATATTCCCTAAATTTGTCGTATA
>DWQK01004824.1:0-10072 GCA_018231225.1 Noctuana stator | reverse complement strand
TTCTTAAAAACTTGACGTTTCTTCAGCATAAAAGCAAAAATACTTTTTGGGGTAGCATTCTTTCAACTTTTGTAACTTATAAAAACAGTTAAATAGGCATTTTTAATATAAACGAAAAACATACATATCTGATCTTTTCAGTAATACTTGGGATCATTTTTAGACTATTAATTTAAAAAATAATATTCATCAAGTAAATTTGTGTGCCGATATCTATCCCGGACCCACCGAACCCAAATTCAACCACTATGTTATCGCTGTTCCGTCTGTAGATTGGGATACCAGGGTCTGTTGATACCTAGGTTTTAAAAAATATAAAATAGTACTACTTAGGTAGGTATTGTTTCAATTGAACCCGACGAACATATGTGATGTAACCGGACCCGGCAGACCCGGTTTGACTGTTTGTGTAATTATTGTCCAATTGTGTAATTGTGGCACCCACGACACATCTAATCCTAGTGTGAGTGAGTTCACTCACCCACACCACTCTTCACAGCGTTATTTATTAATTAATATTAATAATAGCAAATATAGAAGGTATATTGTCGTATAATAACACTCAATTATATAAGATTTTTCGAACATTTTCAAACTAACTCATAACCGTATTACTCGTGTTAACCAATAACAGGGAAACCAACACACCGACAAAAAATGTTCCATAAAATTCTAAGCTTGAAATGTACTGAACGCCAATTGGTAACAGAGCAATCTTTAGCTAAAAGGAATTTCATTTGTAATCTCGAGATAATCTGAAGTAAGAAGATTTGTGGTGCACTTTGAAATCGAGTTGGTACAATATTAAAATTCTTATCTAGTTCGGATCAGAAGCAAGCGCATTTCTTGTAAAAAAATTATTTGTCCAAGAAATTACATTGAAGACAAAGGTACAGAAATTTCTTTTCTTTTATATTCTTTTCTTTTTATCTTATCCTTTTCTTTTTATTTAATTATCAAAACTTATCATATAGGTATATTTGATGTTTAAGGAAAATGTTTAAGATCTATGATTGAATTATTAAATGATCTTACCCTGACTCCAATTTAAATGTACCTTTTGATGTACATTTTGATACTCTGCCACTACATTTAATATCAATCGCTTTATATCTTTAGATGATAGGTATTACAAAAAAAATGTAAGCGGTCTTATTATAATCCCTCGAGATAGGCATAGAACACACGCAGTCAGTAATAAACACAAGCCAACAATCTTATTAGGTTAAAGTAATTTTCGCGTGTGAGGGAAGAAGAATTGCGCATAGACAGGACTAATTTCTTCCGCACCTGAAAAGAAATGAACATACACACCTCTACCAAAATGAAAAGCGGCTTGATTTACAAGTCGCGTAAAACCCGAGGTCGGATCTTATTAACATTACTTTTTATAACAGAGAAGGCGCTAAATTGCAACAATGTAGACAGAAATTTAATTAAAACGTCCAGATGAGAGGTGCTAACTAGTATCATTAAAAACGAAATAGTTTATGAGGCGCTGATTCTTCCTCTTTAATAAACGTTAACGTTAAAGGCTTTACGCACCTAGTATTTGCTACGTTACAATAACAAGTAATAATATGTCTGGGTCGTGTTATTTGGACCAAGAGCATACGGAGCAATACCTTACATTTAGCACTTGCATTTATTTCACACCACTACATACATTACACAATAATATGTAACATTGTACAACTACCAATCTCAGTCACAGTAATTATGTAGGTAGTCATCGTATATAATCGTCAATATACACCTAATATACACCAGTTATAATATAAGTAGTCTATCACGCAAATTGTGCTTTGGCAGACTTCATCGGTCTCTCGATAACAGTCTAGCTAGAGATTCTCAGGAATATAGAGGTCCCTGCGGAATACCATACCTACCACAGGTTTGAACCACGTTTCATTCGAATCATACTTATTGCACTATTGTTTTAAAGACTTGACACTTTATTTTTTAATACGAACAATCAGTTTAAAGACATGGTTTCACTATAGCGAAAACAGTAGTTATCATCACAATTAGTAGGTATTTAACCCCCTTGAAGGTTAATTTTTCTAAAAACATTTACATACATATTAATTTAATACTAACCAAAAGATGCGACTCTAATTTTTATAGCACAAACGGCAAACAGTTTTGATTTATGAAGTTGGATTTTGAAATTTTTTAAACAGTCTACGTACCTATCTACGTATTTTAAAAAATCTATTTCATACTATACATATCGTACCTACCTATATTAGTCGGGTAGTAAATTCTTCTTAATAGTATATAAACAACATACAAGGATGGCAAGTCATTGTAAATACATTCCCATCCATAAATATTATGTTACCCAATTTGATGTAATACAATTCCGAGAGGTAATTAATGTGGATAAACTAGTTTCGAAAATGAGTTTATCCATTTAGAAGGTAATTAAAAATTAATTAGGCTAAAAACGTTGGAAAATACTTAATTAAAGTACAAACGTATTATTATTATCAGTTTGTCTGAAAACATAATATGGTATTACATAATTATGCTAGATTATATTTTCCATAGTTATTGTTAGACTAAAGATAAGTAGTTAAATTTTATTTTTTAGATTTAAGACATTTTATATATTAAGTACCTATAGTATAATATATTTAAAGAATGCCCTTTTACACTTGAGGTGTATAAAATACCTCACAGCCCGAGTGCAGAATGATGGTACTCGTAGTTTGCTGTGACTGTAAATTGCTGCGGCCCTGGTTATTGAGATTTTGTAGAAGCCAAAGATTCATGCCGAGGAAGAGCTATTGGTGGAAGAAGGGCGAATCCAATGCGTTTTAAGGAATTACTATGAAATCTATTAATATTGGCTCTGAAGAGCTTTTATTGAGTGGAAATCAAACATGATTCAATTGTTGAAGAGAATAACTGAGGTTTTAGCATGAATTTCAAGTAAACATAAGTAATATTCGGCGATTTTAGCATTTCCGATAAGATTCATAGACAATTCGCAAAAGTAATATTATAGCAAGTTTCATTTTGGTACTAAATATATTTAGGATAATCCAAATTAAATGTCTCCAACGAACCACAAACTGTACTTTCATTGAACGCACTATGACTGAACTGAAATAACTGAGGGATGTAATTTTAATCTTGTACCATAGACTGTGTGCATTCTTTATTGTCTATGGAAATTAATGATGTCGTACTAGATATTGTAAGATATACAGACCTATTTATTTTGTAGGTGAAAGCAATTAGGCATAACAATAACATTATTTATCCATGTACGCTAGCTTTAGAAAGTTACGGTTAACATTATATCGAATCAGTGTTACATGTTCCACCTTATTGTACCCGTAAGCCTGGCTTCCTTGGGTGCCCTCGTGGTGAACCTTTTCGAGGAGCCCCGGCAAACGAAAAATTCTTTTGTGCTAATGCCAACATATTTCCCAGTGCCGCCTTTAGCGGTCCTTTGATAAGCATCTCCGTCCCAGTATAATTTTGAGATTGATATTTTTTCCGACCCATGCTTGTATAGCTACGAATGTAGCAGCTATTCTAAAACTCTTCCTTTGAAATACCTGCAGGTCTGTGTGAATGTGCTATTTGAATTTTTGTTATTGTAAATTAGTAGCAAACGAGCATGCAGACTACCTTATTATTGAGGGATCATTGCAGTCAGTGTGCATTACACACAAGTCCAGCTGTAAAAAGGAGAGATTAGAACCATCGCTAAAACTCGAATATCTTTAATAATAATTAAAAATACGAGAAACGTGGTTTCTGAAAATAGGGTCGGAGAAGTTTTGTTATACCTACGGAGCGATATCTTATGTTTAATCTAAAAGTATATTTACCTACAATTACTTACTTTAAAATTAAATTCGTACGTAAACATAACAGGAAATCTTTAATGTGTTTAATTCAATATCGATTTTTAAACTTTGTTATATTTAATTTATTTTATTTATCAGTTTCATAATGAAGTTTTGTCCAAGTCAATTTAATATCTATAACAAACATTCCACGGGCGGGAGAGTCTTAATCTGAGTCCAATATCAATTTAGAAGTTGTTAGGAAACGATAAATTTTCAAAAAGATATTTCAATGATAACAGATAACAAACTATGAAGACATTGACTGGCAATAGTGCCGAAGATTCAACGAGGGTCGAAAAAGGGTCAGGAAAATGGACAGATGTGTAAAGAATAAAAGTACCTAACTGTAAAATAAGGAAGTTTATTGTAATATATACGGACATTGGGGATCGTCTAAATTTATTTGGAACATTTACGGAAGCACTTCAATATTTATCTTTAATCTATATCAATAGAATATAACATAGGTTAACAAAATAAAATTGTTATTGAATGATTTCGGTGGTGTCTGATGGTACATGAGAGATAATTAACAAAAATGAAATACATAATTTTCAGACTTGTCTGTATGTTCATTTCTACATCTCACAAAAAATTTTACAGCAAAATGTATGCAGTCATTAAGGTTGTATTGTTATCAGTGTAACTTAGAATCTGTTGGTTTATCCTCATGTTGCCTAAAAAAAAATTTAATTTATCAATACGTACCTACTCAATGGTAAGTAAATTAAATTTTTTTAAAGATTGGTTTTTGGAAATTCGCTAATTTTGAAGCAAGAATGTGAAAATGATATTATATAAAAGCTTTTCGCTTGGTTAATATTGAGAAAGTTATCATGAATTGAGGCTACTTAGATACTTAATTTAATTGCAGATTTTCGGTCATACTTTTGAAGTGTTAATATCGAAAATGAAAACTAGTAAACAAATACAATTAGGTAGGTATTGGTCCAGTTAATAAAGAAATAATTATAAGCAATCTATAAACATTTAAAACTTTGTGTACTAGTCAAAAGAATTTATGCCACAACAAACGGGAAAGCTAAAGCCAGCCGAGCGAAACACGAAATCCAATCCATAAGTTAATTATTTAGACGCCATTGGAAAGCTAAATGGAATAAGTTTGCAGGCGATATTAATCTATTCAGTGAATAAAACTGCAATCACTGTGCTGCTCGATTCAATCTATGGACAATAAATGCTAATTCAATTCGAACAGAACTTTTGGAACAAACGTAAAAATTCACTGTCGGAGGTGAAAAGCTATCTTGAACAAAATAAATATTTAAATACTCCTCACTATAGTACAAGAACTTGATTTGTTCATTTAAATTTTTAAATTTTTTTTTCTTTAAAATTTTTATTAAATTAAAAGTAATAATAGGTATTATTTATCTGAGAATGCAATACAATCAGCATATACAGTTTCATATTTAAGCAGCTACTTTCCATATTGATTACGATAAATACTGTGTAATAAATAAAGAGGGGAAAGGGGAAGACAAATGCTCAAGGTCATTGGCATATCGGAGCATCTTAACGTGGTCAGATGTTGAGTTGGTATTTTTTCCAACATTAGTGCACTTGCCTTTTTTCGTATTTTATAAATAATTCCATACCGTAGTCGGAACTACCTCGACAAGAAAATAAAGTCAATGTCTCGACATAAGCATAGGGGTTTTAACTTGTCAGGCATTATTAGGTCACCACTTGAACTGTGCTTTTTTAGTATCTTATAATTCCATATTTATAGGTATGTAATATATTTAAATTCAGGCGCTTCAACTAAGCATGACACAAAAACAACCGAACCAAATTTTAATGAAACTTTCGCAACTTTACGAAAACTTTAGCAGATTTCACTGATTATAATACTGCCATAAGTTTGAACAAAATCGGTTGATTAAAATCTCAGATGTAGTCTGACCTCGTTCTAAGGTACCTTCCTATATGCCGTCATTACAGTGTTAATGAGTTAAAATAAAATTGTATTTTATAATGATGTGCCTGTCTCTCTCTCTTCTGCCCACGGAACTCCACTGCCAAGATCCACCAGGGAATAGCCGAAAATCGGGCTGGTTTTCGGCTATTCTCATCCGGCTACTTCCAGCTGCCACGCGCAAATTTTTGCATCACTTAGCAAGGGTCGTCCCACAGTACGTTTGCCGAGGCACAGTCTCCACTACAGTGAAGTGTATATGAATTACGATTAATTGCATTATAAGAGCGAAACCGGATGTAGTGCGCATATAAATATAAGTAATAAATATTTAATAACCCAAATCCCTAATGTATTTTAATAATGATACCGTCCGATCAAAAATCGCAGATAACAAAATTTTATTTGTGATTTACATTTTAAATCAATTACGCTCGTGCATTAATTGCATCGCTCAAATTGGTAAATATAAGCTGTCGTTGAACGCAATATTATCTCAACTGGCCGCTGAATAAATACCGCAAATGTTCGTTTATAGTATTCCGTAGCAACGGTCGGCCGGATGATAATTCCGAAGATAATAGAGAAATGATAAGTATTGTAATAATTTTTGGTAGATCGTCATCACATACATTTGGCAGTACTTACTCGCAGAAATCTTATAATTTGTCCAGAAATTCACACAGTTAGTAGATTTTAAGATTCAGAAATTGGGTGAAAAACATAAAACAATTTATAAAATCCTAGCAGTTACTACAAACATTTCGATTGATAAAACGAGCGACGATAAAAGCCAGACGAAAGGACTAAATAAAATTGCCCGTCTGAAGTCACCATAAAAACTGTTAATGAAATGTTTTTGTATTTCTGTTTTATATTGATTATTGTTACACGAAACTAACAATAATTTTATTTAAAAAACTTTAGAAGTTCTTGCTTATCCAGTTAATAAATTGCTACAAAAGCACACTACTGCTCTGCGCGCATGGTGCGGTTTTGTAGTGGTAGTTAACGGAAAATATTTTGTAACATTTGCAATATTTATTAATAGTGAGTTATTTTCGTGAAATATGTAGTATACATTACTTAAACTAAATAGTTATTTTATATACTTAAGTAGGTACTTAGGTCGCAAGAGTAGCAAGTTTAACCGCGAACTTTTATGCTACATGAATAAGCTAGGTATCTACCTCTTCTCATAATTCAACGCTTGTTCCTGTCCTGCTATTATTATTGTACGTGAACGTGACTTTCAGACCCAAGATGATAAAATACTTTATTAAAATATATTCACGCTCCTTGAACATTTTCTGAATAAGCTACAAGAATTATGTGCATTGTTTCTTGTTTCAATTGGAACTTCTAGACCTGAGTCTGAGTTATCTCTTGTCATGTTATCATGTTGTCATGTTGTCATCATCTTGTTATGCAGGAGAGTTCCATTAAGTTTTTTATTTTTGTAAACATAATATTTTGATTGTTAAAAATGCTCTGTAGGTACTCTTTAGTTTTAGATGTATTTACATTCTGTGCAATGTAAATAACATTAAAAATTAGTAGGTAGATATTGCTTGTGGTTACGAAATTTTAAAACAATATCTACTTTTAAAGCAGCGTAATCCATACTTCTGAGGTATATCCCCACCTCAACAATGTTGTTACATGTCATTGTCATACTAAAATTCAATTTCCTACTTGTCGAAGTTAGTCCCATGTGGACTTTTCGCTTGTACTAACAACAGAAGCAAGCACATATTGGCTCTGAAGAACCAATTAAACTTTTCATCAGAATTTCGAAACTAATTTTCAGTAGTTTGACAGAGTCAGCCAGCAGGTAACACGGACCGTTTGCAAGCTGGCTGTTCCCCAATTATTACTGACTAACTTTCTTGATATGGGTGCTTGACCGATAATATCGGAATTGGCTTGCACTTTAAATTCATATTTTACAATCACATTTTTCCTTCAAACTAAATACTGACCAATATTTTTATTTCAATTAAGGTAATAGTTACATTTAGTTTATAAAATATGTAAGAATTACCTAATAACTAATACCGAATTTATAATTTAATTTAATTAATTTATTACTTCTTCAGTGTTTTGCCCTTGACTTTCTAAAGCACACAACTCATAATTTGAGCTTTATAAATTTATGTAAATTAGCTTTCTGCTTTATATCACAATCTATTTTATACGGCATAATAATTGGACATAAATATATAGATTAAGGATAAGAAACTAGTAATGTCCAAGTATATTAAATCCCGTTTAAATAATTTTAATATGTGATTATTTTGTAACATTACTTCAATACATTGTGAAGCTCTTTTTACTCTAAAATAGAATAATCTTAGAAAAACCTATGTAAAATTGCTAGCTAAAGGAAAATTCAAAAACACTATTTAGCAGTTCGCTTTATGCTTTGAGGTTTGCAAGCTCGGCTACATAAAAACCAAAATAGCTTTTAAAAGTTCTTCCTAAGCGATTCCTTCAAGTAGCTATTTTCCTGAGACTGTGTTTAATACTCTACTTTTAACTTACCTTCTTTTAAAGTTTCATAGTCAAATAGTAAGTATTATTAGAGTTCTTATATTTTTGGCGATAACTATCTACGGAGGTATACAGATATATGAATAAGCAAGACGAAATTATTAACCCAAATCAGTAGTAAAAAGAAGTTTTTGTTCATTCTAGTTTCATTAAGAATTTTCTGTTTCTTTTTTACCAGCCGTTTAGGTTAACTTAATATAGCAGGTTGCTTGCTACGTTTCAATTAAAACTGTAAGTCCGCAATGAGACCATCAAATAATTATGAACTCGTTTCTTTGGTGCAATGGAGAAACTTCGTGCGCTTGCAAGTTACTTGGTATATTTTCAAGTTTTCTATCCAAGAAAAATAAAGAATTTGAGGTCTCTAGAGAGCAAATATTAAATATCTTGCTAGAATGTCTTTGGTAATTGCTGAATTTAAAATTAAAGTAAGCTATTTTCATGATTTAAATTTTAAAATATGCATGTTATTTCAACTTGTATTTATTATTGTACATAGTACATTGCATACAAACTAGATTTAGACATAACCATCCAATATGCAGCTTCTAATCTCATTAATAAACTCAATTATTGACTCAAGTATCTCATTTTATATTCATAGGTCCGGTTCGCAAACAGTTACGCTACACGAGACAGCTCAGATTGAAGACGCCAACATGACACTGTATCGAACTGGAACGAGAGGAAGCCTTTACAAATAGCATAGAATGAGACTTGTAATGCGATAGTGGGCAGAACAGATGTGGGGGAACCATTGTTAGGCATAACGGCCGCCACTCACGGAAGCACTTGTCACTGTCACGAAGCAAAAAGAGCAGATAAATGTTTCACTCCTCCAAAGTACGGATCCCGTGACGGTTGTAGAAATGAAAACCATCGACACTATTATAACTTTCGTCGTTATTGTAATAGAAATAACTAGGCTACCCTTGTCAGATATGAAGACTATACAGGTGGTCATAAAAGTGATGTTTCATTGAAAGTAGATATCAGTAATGTGTGTAAGTGAAAATAATTGTCACGCGCACGCGTTCGAACATAAAAATCACATTATTTCATGTATGTTAAAATTGTAAGGTAATTATTTGTCTTTTTAATCTACCCATCAAAAATAACGGCAACAGATTGAAGGAATGTAGCGTAACCGTGCGAAGCAATTCTTTTGTAGATATATTTGTCAATAAAATCTGAATCAAACATGAAGTGAAATCATGAACAATAATGTAAGTAGTTCGAGCAAGGCGTGAGCCCAGCCAAGCGTCGCGTATCTCGTGGACGTTGGGATAATCTCATTGAAAGATTTGATTTTCCGCTAAATTAGATAAAAGTAATGAAACTCTCCCTCAGGACAGGACGAGATGTGGAAACAAATTTGCGAGCATTGATTTCGAGCGATACGTTCTGTAAATTGAATCTGGTACAAAATATTGTTAAGTTTATACAAACTATACCTACATAAGCGCCAATAATATTTGTTTTTAATTATGAATCGTGTTTATCGGGTATATCAATCTTAACCACTGTGTGGTAAGTAAAAATTTAAAGATGTATCTATTGCTTTAGTTAAGTAAAGTATGACTTTCTATTTTCAATATTATATAGTTGTTCTCTTACAATTTGACATTTTTATATGAATAACTAGCTGTGCCACCCGGTTTCACCCGCGTTAAGAATTGCATCGTAACGCTTGATAGTCTTTAGCCTTCCT
>DWQK01004823.1:0-10073 GCA_018231225.1 Noctuana stator | reverse complement strand
AGACTACCCATGAATTTAGTGTGCTATTGAACTATTCGTCCAATTAAAAACATTTTAACTTTCGTAAGGTAATAATGATAATATATATGACGACGTTTATGAAACGTCGGCATACTATTAAACTAAATAAAATACATAGCAAGCCTAATCTTACAAGGCCAACAACTTTAGACCTTTTTAGTGCAAAACCCATAAGGTGCATCAATTACCTATAATATTATCTTCCGATTGCTGAAGGAATATTTCGCTTAGCAGGTATATATTTTACGCATGATGTCATGGGGTGTGCAACAAACGTGTAAGTAGGTACATCGCATGCCTAAGATCGAGAATGACGTAACCTTTTTTTACGTCGACTTAGCTTTGGTTCTCGACTTGTCATGACGAATTCCATACTTGAACTATCACAATTAACTTCTATGACAAAATAAAATTTATTGATTTTTGAAGTTTCGTTTAAATAAGTAGGTGTAGCATTATTTATTTTATATTTGTTTTTAATATTATATAATAATATGACATTAAAGTTACAAATAATATAAATATTAAGATAGATATATTAAGAAGATTGTATATTTCCATTCTACATATTATGAGAAATTACACTGACTGTGCTTGTGAATTTATATCCAATTCATAGCCTTTCAATAAGCTTATCATTATGTTTCTTGCTCAAAACATTGCAGGAATAATTTTTAAACCAATATTTGGACAGGACAATGACTGTTAGTACAAGTAAGTCTTTCTGGCCTTATGATGGTAAATATATCCATACTAGCTGTGCCCTGCGGTTTTACCCGCGTTAAGAATTGAAACGTAATGCTTCATAGCCTATAACCTACCTCATGAATGTAGCTCAATCATACACAAAAAGAATTTTTCAAATCCAACTTGTAGTTCCAGAGATTAGCAATTTCAAACAAACAAACTCTTCAGCTTTATATATTAGTATAGATTAGAATTAATTTTTAAAGTTCATGGGTCTGAGACAAACAAGTGTAAGTTTATGAGTGTGTAGAATTCAAATCTGATATTGTCATGTTGAATTTAAATGCTGAAAGCTGCAACTTGTCTCACCTTAACTTCACCTTTCTCTGTGACAGTAACTTGATAGCAGGGTAGGGAGTCGAACCCAGGGAAGTCTTCGATGTCCCCAGTTTTTAAATTGAAGCATGCGCCATGCCATGGACATCTGACCCTGCCGTCACCCAGAGCACCAGAGACCAAGGGGGCACCATAGTGGGTACATTTAGTACCAAGAGCATTGAATTCTCCTTTCTGCTTCACCATCAATACTTTGCCATCTTCACCAATGTCAAATACTTTCATCTCATTCTCTTTTAAATCTGTGGCCTTGCAGACAATTGACTCGACATATTCACAAGTGGAATCAGTTCTAGATATAGTCCCACCTGGATAATACAGTTAGTTTATTATTTTACATGAAGAATAAAGGGTCTAAAAACGCTACTGTACTTATTAAGCTATATTTTAGAGTATGAACATTGCAATTGTATGTATGAAATAAAACATTTTAAAACACATTATAGGTACAATAGAATGAAATATTCATTAATATAATAACTAGATTTTCCTTAACAATAACTAAAAACTTTTAAATGTTTTATATACAAATATATTATTGTAATGTAAAATAAATAAGTGTCTATGTAACCATTACTCTGATTCTGAATATGATAAAACTTTCGTGAGACAGTCTGAACATGCCTAGGGTTTAAGAAGCGGAGTAG
This sequence comes from Noctuana stator, assembly GCA_018231225.1. Lineage (NCBI taxonomy): Eukaryota > Metazoa > Arthropoda > Insecta > Lepidoptera > Hesperiidae > Noctuana > Noctuana stator. The sequence goes on along the minus strand of DWQK01004823.1, from coordinate 8,322 downwards.
GGGGTATGAGTATATATATATCTATATTGTGTTAAAATTTGAATTTTGCATTTTGGCTGGTATGCACATATCGCCTCTGATAATAAAAGAACAAAATTAATATCATGTATTGTGTGTTAACTCAACATCCTCCTTCTTAAAGCATTTATTTGATGAAGTATGCTATTTTTATCATGTGCAATCATAGATGTTTTTAATCAAATACATTTATTATTTTATAACATATAGGGAGCACTTTCATTTTCTTATATCAATACAGACTAACATGGTACTGACATGAAAAAATCAGACATAGCCACTTACGTTCATTGTTGTCGCATTTGCCTTGACCACTATTAGGCGAATATGATCTGGAGTAGGAACTACCCATTATAAGCTTTGATAATGTTTGACCTGTAGAAAGAAAAACGGTTTTTATAAAATACTTAAATTTAAAAATATTATAACGTTAATATAAGTAATTATTAAGTGCATTAACAGTAATGCATTTCGACCAAAAGTTTCTTTATATTTAATAAAATGAAAAAATACAACCAATAGGTATCTGTTATGTTCTAACGCGTTGTAGAGATAAGATTTAACTGACTGATATGGGTCAGTAAAGTTAATAAAATACAAGACCCTCAATAGTTACTGTAAAAAAAATCGTGAATAATTGCACTGGAATAGAAAGGATTACCTTGAGAAACTCGCCGCACCACAACCTTACTCAAAACAAGACAACTATTGAGTGTTGCAGAAAACATTTCAATTTGTTTCGTTTCATGACTTTCATGTCAGAAATGTCAATTGTCATTTTTCCTGACACTAACCATAGACTATACTAGGTGCGTACCTAGATGATTAATAGAATTTGAAAGGACAGTACATATATATAGACAGAGAAGATTATATTATGAAAAGTTTGAGAGCGTCGTAGCTTTGTAAGTATTCGCATTTTTACCAATATAATAATATTTAAAAATGGTGTACTGTTCAATTTACGTTACATATTTAGAACGTATAAACTTTAAATAAAAACTATTATGTAACTAAAATTTTTAGGCAGATAAAAGAAATATAACATGGCTACACTAATATGACGGATGACAGAGATACAACATACCACAGATTACTTAGGTTTACTTTACTTCGACATACGATGAAATTGATGGACGTCGAACGTGGCTAAATGTCTATAGTAATAAGTACTTTTCGTCTTCAGAAATTTATTAAATAAATAGAAATGTCGGACGTTATTGTACCCAAGGGTCAACCAGTACCTGGTGACCCAGAAAAAAAAGGATGGCTTTTCAAATGGACGAATTATCTCAAAGGGTACCAAAGGAGATGGTTCGTGTTGTCAAATGGTCTTCTATCTTATTACAGGTAAATTCTGTAAAAATCATACTTACTCTTTAAAAATCTTATAAGAAACATGCAATTTGTAATGCGAGTCAAAGAAAAGTTCGTATAAATTTGTGAACAAAATAGTATACAAAAAACATAATATTATGATATTACAGTGCTAGTGACTAATATTAGGACTGATTTCTGATGTTATTTATGTTTGTTTACTTTTGGCCATTCCTAATATTCAATCTATCTCCGCATTGACATAATTAATGCTACTTTATCAGTCCTTACAATTTTTTCTTCATTAGATAATTCCTTCAATGTACTCTATCTATAGGAGGACAGTTAACTCACCAGGAATTACAATTCCTACGGTCACCAGGCTACCTGAATGTAAGTGGCATAACTTACACCAGAGAAATGGTCAATATGAAATATGATGCAAGCAATGAAAAAAAAATCTTTTATCACCCTTATGCTGAACCACGTCATGTAGTCATCCTCTTTGAAATCTTCTGTACGAAGAAATTTATGATCAATTTTTTTATATATGGGTATATTGATAGAATTCGCATCTGATGACAACATGTCATTTTTCTGTGAAGCATTTTTTCTATTTGAGACTTTTATTACTAGAATATGAGATTTTGTAATTTAGACAATTCTGATTAATCTCTACAATCTTTTTGTAGATTATTTACTCTTTGGCTTAAATCAAGTGAGATGTTCCCTCTTGATATGGTAATTAAGCGGTTACTGTTAACACTCAAGGAATGTGTTTGGTTTCACACACTATATTTAAAATTATTAAGCAGGACATGATTGTCACCTGTTGAAGGTAAACAATAATAGTTTTTATTTTCATGTTTTCAGAAATCAAGCAGAGATGGCACACACTTGTCGAGGGACTATTTCCTTACTAGGAGCATTGATTCACACTGCAGACTCATGTACATTTGTCATCAGCAATGGAGGAACTCAGACTTTCCACATTCGGGCACATGATGAGGTGGAGAGACAAAGCTGGGTGACTGCACTGGAGCTCGCTAAAGCGAAAGCTATGTTAGTGTTAGTTAGAAAACAGTGTATTTGAAATGGTGGAGGTATCCTTGAGTAAAGTATCTTAATTAGTGGGCACTGTCATACTTCTTGGCAATTTGGAAGGTAATACAATTTTTGGAAAATCATTTCAATCAAAAGTTTTCTATGCGGATAGGATTTGAACCCACAAACAGTACAATTGCAACTAGATCAGTTCAGGGACTCAGTTTTCCAACCAGGTCAGTGGGCTCATACCCACTACAAAGTAAAATTTCAATACAATAGATCAAATTAAAATTTCAACACAATAGGATAATTTGTTCTTATAATAAAAAATTTCTCTTCAATAAAAATTCTTCGTCTTCCACCATTTCTATGACAAATCAATATATAGTTTAAACCTACATCATCATGTTATACATACTAGCTATCTTATTAGTTATGTTACATTAGCTTAACCAGCTTTTTATTGTTGCTATTTGTATGTTTTGCTTTATATAGAATAGAACTACTATTAAAAGTTTATTTGTCAATGCTTTGCTTAAATGTTCAGTAATTCTCAGCAAAATGATGTTTGTGTATTGTAATTTACATTAAAGCATTTTTGTTTACATTTTAGCAAAGTTGAAAATATTATTGTTTAATTATTTTTTTCAAAATTTCTATAAACTTGTGATGACTTTGTTAATAAATATTGTATGTTAATACTGTCATTGTATAAAGGAAGTGTTTTTATTAAAATTTTAATACTTTTGTACAGTCGAGCACAAGAGTCAGATGATGACGAAGACCAGATATCATCAGGGGTAGTGGTAGTTGGAGCTGGTGGTGAGGGTGAAGGAGAAGATGCCGGTGGGATTGCACGAGAACTAGCAGCACGATTTCACGACCTACGCACATGTTCCGAGCTGGTGGCGCGGCACGGTGCTGCATTGCAGCGCTCCCTGGTTGACCTTGAAATACCACCATCTGACACAACTAAGCAAGTATCCGAGAGAGCCACTCTCTTCAGGATATCTTGCAATGCAATGATGAATGTAAGTTTTACATACTGAATGTAATATTATAATGATGTTGGTGTATAACTGATTGATAAGTGACTCATAAACATTACTGAGTCAATTTACATTAATTGAAAAAGCAAATTCATTACACACAGATTAGTAATTTTTCATCTATTCATTTTTGAAATAATTATTATTTTAACATAATATTTTATCATACATTTTTACTTAGTTTAAAAACTTTTGCGCGCGCCCCTCTTTAACCTGACGCTCCTCAACACACCCCATTTTGTCTAATTGATATCCACCACAGAATTTAAGAATTGTTTTCCAATGAGTATGAATGTGGACTACTCATTTGCTAATATTTAAAAATTAAATATATGATGAATATCACTTTACATGAGGTTTAGGCTGTGGGGTATAATTATGGCATTGTTTGTTTTAAAAGGATGTAATTACAGGCGTGCTCTGAGTTTATGAGCACGGCAGCAGCGTCAAGCGCACGATTGAGTCGAGCTCTTCAGCACGAAAGAGACCAGAAAATACGACTTCAGGAAGTAGTAGAACAGCTCGCGAGACAACATGACAGCCTCGAGAAAACTGCAATGGGAAGAAATACTTCTAATACTGGTAAGATGTTTTTACATACACTTAATAAAAATTAAATACGCGAATAAGTTAAGGTGCAGTTCGGCTATGGTAGACGGGAGAATAGAGCCCGTGAAAAAAAAAATCTGAAATGAACTTATATAAATTCAGCGTTTTTTTTTTAATTTTACCCTCCAGATGGTAAAAAAGGCATTAAGCTTCGTATGTATTTAAATAAAAAAACGTACATTTTAACAACTCATACTAGATGGCGCTGTACAGGTTGATAAATCACGCTATTAATTTTGTACAACGTGTAGTAAAATTAATTTTGTGCTTGCTATTTATTTAGATAAATTTTTTTATTCACTGAACGTCTTTGTAAGTAAATGGCTAATCTAGCAATAGATGTTTGCTTAAATTTGTTTGAAACAATTTGATAATCGCCATTTTGGCGCTAATCGCTGGTTACGTAGTGGTGAAGGTACTTGAATCTAAAGGTAGGATTTGAACAATGAACACTAAGCCTTATTACAATAGATGTAGATAGGAACTCTGCTTGTTTATATAAACTCTGTGGCTTAGCACGAGACCATAGATGGTAGCTATACTGTCATAGACTTGAATAGATAGGATAGAATAGTAGAGTAAAATTAATGTCGAGGTGACGACTCGTTGCTGTCTCCTAACGAAAAATAAAATCAGAAATAGATCAAATACGTCGGTGTTTATTCGTATAAAAACATATTTCTTAAAAATAAAGTGAAATTAAATGAGTGCAGTTATAACTTCGTAAGAATGTGTTTTAAAAGTTAATGATTTTTGTGGTAGGTAAACCAAATTAGTGTCGACAATACTTTCACAGTAGGTCTTATCCGTTTTATTTGCGATTTTCCTGTCTTCTATACAATCCCAAGGTTATTATGTTGTTACAAGCGTCGTTCGTTACATACAATAATTAGTACGTTGAGGTTATATTGCGTTAGTTTATTTAATTAACGTGTGCTTTCCACCAAGTGATCGTACTTATTCAGTTGTGCGGGAGTTGGCTGAGGAGTTGCGGTGATGTAGTGTAGTGTGTTTACTTACACTGTGATCTTGGCCTTGTATAACTAGCAGCTTTGCAAACAAATATTGTGCGTTAGGTTATTTGCCATGAGTAATAGTTAGTTAATGCCGCATTGTATACGTCATGGGTGGTAAGTGAACACGAGAATGGTCAGACAGATCTCGCTCGTTGATGTTTGTGCCGAATGCTTGTCCACTTAGTCCACACGGCAAACTTCATGTCTTACTGACTAGCCCAGGCTAGAGTAATTAACACCATAAACTGATATCACTCTTGTGCATTGAAAATATTTCAAAATAAATTGAGCAATGCAGATACTTTTATACAGATAATCTTAAGGGCTTTTTACATATGCTGCTAGTATCTGGTTATCAAAACACTAAATGTCAAATTACCAACATTTTACGTGAATATACTTAGACGTCTCTGAGCCTAAACAAAAAATATTTGAAGGCCCCAATACAGTTTTTATAGTAATATTTTGTCTATTCTATCAGTGTACCTACCATTATGCCAAGTTGTAGCAGAGTTAATTCTCATGCTGTATGAGTAGAGATTCTTTGCCTGTCCCCAACGTCTGATGTGATGAGTATTGATGTTTTGCCTGTATAAACTATAACATGAAGTCTTCAAACATTTCTTTTTTCTCATTTTGACTAAGGAAATCCAAGCATGCACTTGCAAAATGTAAACGAATGACAATGCACTGCAATATTTCAAAAATGTATGTCTTCAATGCTTTTGCAAACTTTCATTGCACATAAAAGCTTTATCTATTTAATGAACTTATAATTCTATTGTTCAATCATTCTTTTTAATAAGAAAATTGAAATAATGTTTTCCATTATTTCTATTTATAATGTCCTGCCCATAAGCACTGAAGAGAAGAGCAACTTATCTCATAAGTTTATGTTGTTAGAGCTCATTGAAATAAAAATTGCCTGTGAACTATTATCAGGATGTGACTGAGTTAATCGTTGTTTACTGTATTCAGTATGCTGGACGTTTAATACGTTAATAATAAATAAATATTTGTATGTAATATTTATATTAAATGGAGTTTAACATATTTATCATACCTTAACAGGGTACAGTTGAAGGACAGTTGAAGGGTTGAACAAGTATTGCCAATTCTAATTTTTTTGCTTTATTTGTTTAACATGTTGTTCAATGTTTTTTGTAGGTATACATACATACCATCCATAAATAATTATATCAAGAAGGAAATGACTAGTACTTTTCAGTGGTGCATTAATTACATATTCAACATTTTTTACCCAACGAGGAGTGATCAAAGTGATGTGTCAAGTTATTTAAAGTATTGCCAAATAGTGACGATAGTAGTGTAATGTTATACAAGCGTTCCTTTAGTGGCATACATATTTATGATCTATCATGTTTTCTTTGATGTTCAGTAATTAGTGTAAGCTTAACAACCCCTTAATGTTGTTTTGATTGAGTGTAAAATCATTGTTGTTCATTCAGTAACGATTTTTGCTAGTATCTTTTATTTGACAATTTAATTATATTAAATGCACTAAATAAAATTAAATTTTAATTACTGTGTAATGAGTTGTTTTCATTGATCATAAGGCATAAGGCTTTACTGTAAGAAGGTTCTTGTATTGATACAGTTACTGTATATAATGTTCTCAGTATTCAATAAAATAAAAATAGTTTTCAGTAAAGGTATCAAATAGGTATTTGATAAATATTATACTACTTATACTATACAATACATAATTTTATACTATTGGAACAAATGGTATAAAACATAAGTATCATTCTGTTAAATTAAAAACTTTAAATAACTTAAAAATCTAATTAATACTTACTCATGTTTGTAAAGGGTGAATTCTTAATTAGTGAAATGGGCTTCATAATCCACATTGCAGCAGAGTGGTGTAGGTGTAGTATGCTCCAAGCCTTCCCCGGTTGAGGGAAGAGACCCATGCCCAGTAGTAGGACGTAAACTAGCACATCTACTGATGATCCCAGGAGATAAAGTGATCTGTCAACAAAAACAATTCTGTATCTGCAGGAGGTAACGGAGGCAGTCAGGGCAACGAAACTGAAGATGAGGAACACGAGTTCTTTGATGCAGTGGAAGAGGGCGTTACTTCTAGCATGGATGACAAGACTTCATTTGTAATTAAAGTGCCTGTAAGTATTTATATTGCAGTGTGTTATGAGTATTGTTTACAGTGCAATATATAATAATAATAATAGTATTCTATAACATTAGTATTCAATGACTTATAGCTATTCTACATAATTATAAAAAAAATTTTTTGGACGTAGTTATATAACAGGTTACCATCCTTACCTAGTAGAGAATTTCCACATCAGATTACACAATGCAGTAACTTCATATAATTATTATAGGATACAGGAGCACACCTATTGATATTATAATTATACCAAAACCACAGACACATATTGAAAAGACAACCATGTACCAATTATATGAGAACATAAAGCTATGACCTTCTAAAGTCACTGTTAATGGAAACAAATTGTCAAATTAAAACTGGTGATGCTGAAACAATAAAAATCATACACGAGGATAATTATTCTCTACTATTATGTTATTTGTGGCATTTTGTAAATCTATGTCACTAAACTTTGTACATATTTCATTGTGTATTGATATGAATTAAATTTAGCCTCGAGGATTAGTCAACTGTAAGTTGTATATTTTACACATTGTGTATTAGATTTTTGTAGGCCAGCATTTTGCTCTGCACTATTGTCACGATATTTTGTTGTGAGTGAAATTATCTGTGCAAGTGGTATTAGGGCTGTAGTCATGAATTATCTTTTTTGCAGGTAAATAGAAAAAACAAAGTTAAAAGTGGTGAAAGTTCTGACGAGTCCGAAGGTGAAACTGTTACTGAAACACAGCAGGTGAGACTTATATGCTTCGTCTATTTTTTCAATGTACTAATACATTTCTAAATTCTATCAGAATTTCATTGTTTTCAAAGTATAAGTCATTGGTAAATGTATAGTGTAAGTCGATGGTCACATTGCTACTTAACAGTACCAAGGACATAACAATGCTTATGACTCAATTGTATAACTAATTTAACTTGTAAAATATATGCTATTTATTTATGTTAAATATAATAATATATCTGTAGACATTTTAAATTAAATTTAGATGAATCTATATGTTGATAGGTTGGTCTCATTTCAGATGATTTATAGTAACGACTTATAAATGTAATATGTATGTGCAGGTGATATTCGTGGAGGACGCGGAGCGTGCGGAGGGGGCCA